>UFQX01000295.1:96440-126610 GCA_900497675.1 Arapaima gigas | reverse complement strand
GCCCCCCCCCCCCCCCCCACTTCGTCCCCGTTTTCCCCACCGCCGGGTCACAGAACAGTGACCGCCCCCCGGCGGGGAATCGCCAGACTCGGGGCATCTCGGCAGCGGGAGAGATGAGAAATAATAACAATGATAATCTTGTCGCACGACTCGGCCGGCGACTTATTATCCGGGCAGCCTTAAGCGCCGCAGACGCTCATTTTTCCTCATTTTCCCCGGCGCGTCTTGTCCCCCGTACGCCAACGTCGGGGGTGCAGAAGCGGGGGGAAGGAGGAAACTTTGTGGCTGAACTTCTCCGCTCTTAGACATAACTGTGTTGAAAATGAGTCCAGACCAAACGTCGCCTGCAGGCGGGGAGTTCGGGCTGTCGGAGCCCTTGCAGGTCGGATTGTTTTTCCGCTCGTGTTCAGGCCGGTCGTTTTTTTTCTTATAACTCATTCGTTGTGTTGCCTCCTCTTTTATTTTCCTCTTTTATTTTTCTCTGAATGTGATTAAAGGGGTACAACTTGGACGTCAAGGTATCGGCAGAGGGGAGTCGAACGTATGACCGCAGAGATTTATTTGAGAGATTTTTCCATTTTGGGTATTTGTGATATAGAATGTTATTATTTCAGTAACTCAGTTAATATTTAAGTTTCTCTGGTTGTAGTCTGGTCTTCCTGCTCTGGTTGGATCTGGGTGCCACGATGGGTGACATCGACAGCTGACGGTCTTGGGAAGGAGTTTGACTGGAATGTCGGTCTCCATCCAGCGGTTCTGTTAAAATAGAGGAATTCAGCCGCCACCGTTCAAACTCTGTTATGTACATATTTGGATTCCAGTTGACCTCAGATGATTAAACTTATTTTTTCCCCGAACTTATTATTAACACCCCAGAGCGGGGTCCGGGGGTGTCGTGACGGATGAGAGAAAACAAGACGTGAAGGATTTTCCCCTTTTCCAGAGCTTGTTTGTAGCGGCAGAACAGCAGTAAGGGAAGGAGTGCCGGTGCCTTTGTGGGCTGCGTGAAGCAGGGAGGCGAGGTGGGCAGCGTCAGTGTGATTCCGCAGCCGTCGTGTTTTATGGCCCCCCCAGGAGATGCTCCAGTTCCACAGTGAGCCCTTTGGGTTTCAGGGCCACTCAGGCTCTTTATTATGCCAGAAAGAAAGAAAGAAAGAAAGAAAGAAAGAAAGAAAGAAAGAAAGGAAGAATAATATCAAAATATTTAAAAACATTTATCATTTCTAATATAATTGACAGACAGACAGAGACAGATACACAGACAGACAGATAGATAGACAGATGGATGGATAGATGGACAGACAGACAGACAGGCAGATAGATAGAAAGATAGATAGATGGACGGATGGATGGACAGACAGACAGACAGATGGATAGATAGATAGATAGATAGATAGATAGATAGAAATATAGATAGATGGACGGATGGACAGGCAGACAGCCAGACAGAGAGATAGATAGATAGCTAGATAGATGGACAGACAGACAGATGAATAGATAGATAGATAGATAGATAGATAGATACATAGATAGATGGACGGATGGACAGGCAGACAGCCAGACAGACAGATAGATAGATAGCTAGATGGATAGATGGACAGACAGACAGAATATTTTACACTCTTATTGTCACATATTCCGGATAGAAAGGAGCACAATTAGCCACAGATTTCCTCAGAAATATTCAGACTGTGGTCACTGCCTTTCCGAGCTTCTTAAGTTTCCACTAGACACATTAACATGTTTTTGAAGCCTCCCCATAAGTATCGTACCATTTCCCTGCCCGGTGGACAGTCGGAAATGTACCGCGGTGCCCACAGCCGTAGCTTCCGAGGGGAGACGCGAAACCATCGTCGCTGGCGTCACACGGCCGCAGCGCGGGTGAGACATATGAAAGCGCAGTAGTCAGCCTGTGTCATCCTATTGTCTTGGAAAATCAGGGCGTTTGACTTTGAAGCACCGAAAACGTTTTATACTCTTGCTGCCATCAAACAAGAGTCCTTTGTGTTAAATACTGCGCCTTTATTTCTGCAAAATATCATTTGCCAGGTTGCATAACCCTTCGAAATATAATGCATAATTTCCTCGTGAGGATAAACTCCACACTACACTTCAATCGCATCTTTTGTTTCTGCCACGATAAAAAGACCACTGTGGTCTCTTCTAAATGTCATTGTTATTTCACAGTGATCTGATTTAACCACAAACAATAACAGTTATAACATTAAATTGTGTGTTAGTTGGATGCCATGCGGAGCAGGGATTATGAAACCATGCAAATGTAGAGGACAGCAAGAGCACTTATTGGGAACTAGCAGGAGACAAAGCAGACAAGCATCATTTCGCCATATTTGGGTGGATTTAAAGGTTTCTTCTTTGGTCAGTTGCGTTTAACATTGTAAACTTTAAACTAAAAAAAATGGTTCCCTGTTTCAGTGCTTGAAATGGTTCCAGTTTAATAGACTGGACACAATGGAGGTCAAATGTAGATGCTGAATGCAAACGGATTGTAGGTCCACAGATGAACCATCACACAAACTCCATATTCTACACTGCAGGTCCTCTCAGATCTTCTCAGCAGCTCACGGTCAGATCTGCGGAGCTCGGGGCTGGAGCTTCTTGTTTTCAGGACTTCTAAAGATGCTGCTCACCTGTTTCTTGACCGAACATCAAACCACGTTGTGATTTTGCCGTCGATCACTTAACAGATTCTCAAAAGACTTGAGTGAGAGTCACAGTCGTACACGAATACCCTTTTTCTTTGTTTGTTTGGCTTCTGTCAGGACGACAAGAAACGGAGAAGAAAGGCTGAAAGGGGGCAAGAACGATACGCTGAGGAAACCACATTGTTTGCTTTGAACGCTGATCTACACGGTGTTTAGTGAACGTTAACAAGAGTAAAGTTTAGGAGCAGCAACAGCAAAATGAGTGCCACTGATATGTGAGCAGAAGAATTAACATTCTTTCTGTTACCACTTTTAAGAAGGATCTCAGAACCCATGTTGTTCTGACTCATTTCTGTCCCCATCTCCTGACGGCTTTGTAAACTTGTCCGGCACCATCTGCTGTGGCCACGTATGTGTTTGCTGTGTCATTTTTACTTGTAGAAGCTGCTAGTGAGAAATACGAGAGGCAGATGAGTGTCGGACCAACGTTCTGCACTTCGATCGTGTTGCGTTTGTGTGCAAAGCTGTATTTTTTTTATTTTTGGATGCTATTTGTAGGTAAACAAAAACGATATCCCTGCCACATCTGTGCTGGCCATATGCTGACGCTGCCCACTGGGAAGATGCAAGAAAAGAGGCTGCAGTTTTGAGTCCAGCTCGGTACCACAGACACACGGGCAAATATTCCTTTGCAACTGACAAACGTACCAAGAAACAATTTATAACCACCTGCCGAACCTCTAGCAGCTCATTTCAAATGTTGCTGGACATCTAGTGTGTCGTGTCCCTTGCTCCACACGCATAACTCGGCTGCTCCAGCCTGTCTCCGGAGCTTTATGAAAATTAAGACAAATGAATTCACCTAAAAACGCAGTTCCTTCGCAAACCCCCTGGTAAAACCCAGATCGCTGGGGGATCCTGTTGGTCGACACTCACAAACGCCAGACACGACTTAAAGCCGCTGTGGAAGTGAGTTGAATGAAGGTGGCCCCACACTTCTACTTCCTTTTATCTCATCTGCCCCCTGCAAAAAGGTGTGAAGGAAACCCCATCTGCCTCATCCTTTAAAACCAGGCTGAAGGCTCATCTGGTTTTGTAAGTAGACTAAATAATCTGCTCAGCACTTGCTGCGGGACAAGCTCTTTAGCCTAATTTTCATCCTTCTATTAATATATTTAGCTGTTCTGAACATCCTTAATCATCACTAACAGTTCTATTAATTTTCTCTACTTCATGCCCTCTCCATCATCCTGGGGCATAATTTCATCCTCTCTCCGTCACACCAGTCGTGCTGGTTGCAAACAGACTGTGACGCTTAATGGTTCCGTTTACCTGGCCCGGTTGGATCTTTGCGGTCACTCTACTTCTGCTTTTCTTCTCCAAACTGGGCTTCTTCAAAAGATGAACCATACAGTCTCATTTCAGCAGACTGGGGGCTCCGGATCTGCACCCAGCCTCTGGCACTTGGACCTCCAGGGTTGGGATTAGGGTTAGGATTAGGATTAGGGTTATGATAGAGTTAGGGTTTGGATTAGGGTTAAGGTTAGACCTACTTGAGACCTTTATTAACATGAACCTTTTTCCTCAAATCTTTCTGTTTGGTTAGGGTTACAATTTGGGTTAGGTTTTGGATTAGGATTATGGTTAGGTTTATGATTCTGTTTAGAATTAGGACTAGGGTTAGGATTATAGCGAGGTTTACAGTTACAATGAGGGTTAGGATTATGGTTAGCTTTAGGGCTAGAATTAGGGCTAGAGTATGTTTAGTCTTAAGATTAGGGTTAGAACTAGGATTACTTTAGGGTTAGGATATAAGGCATTCTGTGTTTGACTAGGGTTAGGATTGGGATTAGGATTAGGATTATAGCTAGGTTTACAATTAGGATGAGGCTTAGGAGTATGGTTATGTTTAGGGTTAAGATTAGGGTTAGAATTAGGATTAGTTTAGGGTTAGGGTTAGGTTTAGGGTTATGATCAGGATTGGGGTTAGACCCAGTCGAGAGCCGCATCAACATGAACCTTTTTCCCCAAATCTTTCCTTTGGGAGTTTTTGTTTTTCGTTCATCACTCGCCAGATGGAATATTTGAATATTACACTCGCCACCTACTTCCAGCGTCTGTTTCATTGCTTTGTCTTTGGTCCATTTTCATTTCACCTTTCCCGTGTAAACAGTAAGCATTCGATTGTTCAGTGGTCCATGTCACTGTTTTGAAAACAGAGCAATTTAAAAATAAATCAGATTCCACTGAATTAATACCATGCGGGGGGTTTTAGGTCAGACCTGTTGCAGAGCAGCCGCTCACCGTCGTTTTACACGAAAGTCGCGCCAAAGCCGAGGCCTCGAATATTGTTAAAGGTTCCACTTTTTCCTCCAGAATCCCTCAGTTAATCTTCTGCAGTCCCTGGAAGTCGGATGTCCCGCAGTTAGGATTCGTGAAGCAATTCACGCAGCTCCGTTTCCAGATAAAAATGTTTTTAAATGAGTCTTTAAAAAAAAAAAAAAACGAAAACATTGCTTTCCTACATGCAGATTCTATCCTATGTTCTACGATAACATTTATCTCTCACCGGCACTGAAGTGGCTTTGCGCCTGTCTCAAAAAAGATTTTGTTAGTTTGAGAAACTGTTTGCTTTAATTCGACTCGGCGCACTCACCTGTCCCAGATTTCTGTGGGACAAAATTCCCACGGCTCTCCTGCGGCGGAGGACCGGGTCAGGGTAGACTTTTTGATCTGAGTTTCCTTTAATGGAGATCAACCGTGTGCATATTTCAGATGAAAGTGTGCAAAAATCCAATGAATATTTATTAGACCAGCACATCTATGAACCGGGACTGAAAGAAAGGCACCTTATTGATCAGAGATGATAAAAGTAATTATTTAGTATCTGATGTAATGTGTTTGTTGGGGGTGAGATCTGCACTCTCGGGCACCAGACGGGTGAACCCACTCGTTCCCTATTTTAATCTTGTCGAGTTTATGGACAAAGGGGGGGCCTCCTTGCTAAGAAACAGGGATTACACGTCGGGATGTGAACTCGGCCGTCCCGCAGCCTCTCAACAGCAGCTGCCTGCTTATAATATCATTAATAATACCTTCTTGCCCGTTGCAGGGTCTCCAAGTGATGCCCGTGACCGTATTTCACGGTCCAACAGGTTTCCGTGAACCTGCACGTAGATTTAAAACATTAAAAAAAATGCGACAGTAAATTCCCGCCTGATGCAACGCTGTAAAGTCAGTATGAAAATGCATTTGTTATGAGGAAGCGCCTCTGTGGACGGCTGAGAAAAGTCTGGAAACGTGACGAAGGAACGTTCCGGCAGGATCGTTACAGTCACCTCGTTCGTAGAACGTCGACGCCCGGCATCGACGTCAGTCACGTCCGGTGTGTTTATCAAGCCGCCAGTTGTTGGACGCGACGGAATAAGACGCCGATCTCAATATAAGGGTTTTAAATAAAACTGGCCGAGAAGCATCTGGAAGATTTGACACGGCTTTGTTCCGACGCGGTGAAACTCGACATCTTCTGTCGATGAACATCACGCTTCTAGCTTTTTAGCCACCGGTGTTTTCTCCGGCCAACTTTCCTCACACTTTTCTGGCCGTTTCATTCATCTGAGTGGCGCCCGGATTTTGCGGGGCAGAAAGAAGAAGCGACGCGTAATATTCTAAATTGAGGAGTTTAAATTTGAAACGTGTCAAATAAGGAACAACTGTACTACTGGTGTGGAAGTCTTGAAACCCTCATCACATCCGCCTGAACTGTTGCACGGTGCGTGAAAGGCTTCACCAGCTGACAGCATGAATTTAGTCTCGTTTTTTTGTTTGAAGTTCTGTGTCGACCAGCAGAAACTTCCGGAGATATGAACGCAGTTAATCGGGGCGTTAAAGTTACAGTTAAGTTTCATCCAGTTTCTTATCCTCAACCAGAATGGCAGTTTGCACCGAAGAGTTAGAAGGTTTTTTGCAGAATACCTCAAACACACTTGGTTTTTTTTGGATAATCTAGACTACAGCTGACAGACCTGACAGACCTCACAGCTAACAGATAAGCTGCCATTTTTACTTGTCAAGATTTTAGGTGCAACTGGTGATCCTCTAGTGACAAAGTGTGCAAAGCATTTTTGCTGTGAGGTTGCTGGTTCAGTTATGGTGGTGGTTGGGAGGTTGGGTTGGGTTGGGTTGGGTTGGGTTGGGGTTAACAGCTGCATTCATATTTGTAATCTGCAGCGTGATGGTACCTTGTTACCAAGTCTGAGAAGCCTAGTGCTTTGGGTGACAATAGTTAGCTAAACCATGATTGTTTTTCTTACGTCTCCAGCTAAGCTAAGGTGTTTGGCAGGCGCTCCGGTGCACATTCCACCGTGGGCTTGTCTCTGGATTCTACTTGTGTAGATCTGCTTGTTATGGCATGAGGTTTGAGCCTTAGCATCTGCATTTTATATAATAAATTTCCTTTTTTTTTTAACAAGAGGCTTCTTTTGATGGTGTTTCAGCACTGGGTGACTCAGTGTTTTTCTGTGAGTGTGGATGACAGTATTTTCCTTATCTGTAGTTCCTTCATGCATTTCACGCATCTCACTGAGTGTATGGTAGATTTCCATCAAGCCCACATTATCAGATCTTGTCCGTTTTTGAAAGGTTCTTATCGATAGAAGCCTTGTCAGATTTTAATATGCACGTCCATCAGAAACTCTGGTGGAGACGAGTCATAACAAAGTCTCCTCCAGACTCATTGAACCATTAAAATGAGATCCTTCCAGCTGAAAACTCTGGTTGCAGCAGTTGCCATTTGTGTATCTCTACGTGCTTTTGCATTGGCAGCTGGTGTGAGATGATCTTTAAAGTCTCATAACGTTACAGCATCACATCACAACAGCCAAGTGAAAACTCCTAGAAGGCAGGAAGGAGAACCGTTTTCTGTAACGTGCGACTGTGTGCGACAAATGTGGAATTTACCAGGTCGAACGAAACGTGGACTTTTATGGCCAAACGTCTCGCGTGGAAAACGGGGATGCAGATATCTGTGCTCAGTGGAGACGACAGAACTGGAGACTGACATGGTTTTCTGCTGCTCCAGCCCATCTACTTACGAGCCGAACTCTTAGAAACTGCACCGTGTTTCTTCTCGGTGCCCTTCTGCGCACCACTGTTTGAACAGAACTCCATTTTTATCTCCATCTGTTACTAACCAAAAAATATATATAAATGGATGCTTATTCATCTTGCATTAAGTACAGCACAATATCAAAACCAATGGCATCAACATTCTAAAATGTACAACATTTCTTGTTTTCTTTGACTGATTCAGATAAGAACGAGAAATCGCCCACCCATTTCCCAAAAAGATTCTGCCTGGTGGTACTTAAAGTCAAATAAAATACTCACATTTCCACATTTTCAGTTCGCCGTCTTGACCATCGAGCTGCCGTTTTATCCAAAGGTAAGTTCTGCATATTGCTTTCTGTAGTCTTTACCTCAGTTCACCTCTTTAGATTCTCGTAAACAACATGGTACATTTTTATGGACGTTCCTCTTCGCTCCAGACATGTTCTTACAACAAAATGTCCACTTATATGTGTGGCCAACTTCTCCATAACAACATGCTTAAGATGCCTGCAAGCTGGTTCATGTCAGCAGGAGTATCAGCTTAATAAAGTTGCTTCTTCTTGAACGGTCAACTATATGCATATAAGTTTTCCCCTCCAGCCCCTTCCTAGACATCCAGGAGCAAAACTTCAAGTTCATCAACAGAATCCACCTTCTCGTGGGCGTCTTCATTGGAGGTTTGGAATATCACAGGTGTGTTTTCAGCACAAAGCAACTCCTGGCACTTCGACGCGCTACACGCTTATTGGAAGAAGTTCACTCAGCCGTTCAAAAGACCTTCAATGATTCCAGAAGTTCAACGGTTTGATTTGTCACCTTCTGTTTTGCTGCTAAACCGCGACCCAAACTCTCCGTTTGACGGAGCCGCGGAGCGTCGGCTGTTCACCGTGACGCACTTCGCAAAGAAGTATGTTATAAATCTCTGGTCTACAGCTGAACTTCCCTCCGCAAACATGAGGAATATATCTGCTGCGTCTGACTTCCTCCCCCATTTAACCGACACAGTGGTTCAAAACAACTCTGGATTGTTTGGACACCCTTCTGGAACTTATTAGACAATATCGTATGACCCCGTGACACCGTGCAGCCATTTGACCCCCCGCCCAGCCCCTCACTGCAGGTAGACAGAGGAGCCAGGACTCGCTGCGCTGTCTCTGCCTGCATAAGTGAAGTGGCTTCGGAGCGTAACGGACGACATAACCACGGTTTTGCTAATGAATTATTAATGGAAAACAGCCTGGAGCGGGCGCTTTACTTCATCGGCTGGGTGGCGGCTGCGCTTATTTACCTCCCAAGTCCCCAACAGGGCAGACAGTCCTGCAGCCCCATTACGGTTTACTGGCTGGAGCCCATATTACGGTGGAGCATTTGGAATGAGAAGAAGGTATGGATCATTTCCTCTCTGCTCTGCTGACCCAGCCATCTTATGTGGCGCATTTCTGACATCCCCCCTATGGACCCTTTGTGCCGGATAGCTCCCGTGAGCTCGTGGGTACACGGTCTTCACACAGAGGCACCTTTTCTCCTTGGTGCAAACGATAACACTGAGTTACTCTATTACACTTGGGACTGAACGGTGCTTCGAGTGTTAAACAGCCTCTCCGCAGGCCGGCAGGAATGGGCGCGACCGCGGCGAGACGTTAAGCTAATCCAGTTCTTTGACGTCGCGGCACGTATGACGTAAACAAAAAAAAAACACACACACATTTGCCGAATGGTTTACAATAAAATTGTTGTTAAACAAGCTGTACTAGCTGTGTGGGAACCCACGAATCGATTTAAAACGCGTCGACCCTTCTTGGAAAAGTGGCTCACGTTGTGAGGCGAATCTGAAAGGATCAAAGGATCCAGCCTTGAAGAAACCCGGTTATTACAGCTGTAAAAGATGTTCCCAGATACCACCTTCATTACCGTCCTGCATGCACTTTTACCGAAAACCGGACCGGACTACTGTTCGTGTCAGTGCTGTTATGGTTATGACTGTGAAGGGACGCTGGGCCATCGCTGTGCATGTTTTGTGCGGAAAAAAATGTCAAAATTACCCGTTTGACTTAAACATTCGGAAGCGACATCCTCGACGTTGTAGGTTCCCGTGCAACTTGTGACACGGACCCTGAGTAGGGCAAAGGTAGGGTGCGGCAGAGGAGAAGAACCTGGTTCCGGCAGTGCAGGCCTGGAGGTACCGGCACCTAGCGGGGTAAGAAGAAGGAAAAGCTACACACAGTTAGACTTCTGTTGCAGTTAGAATTGGTCGCCACGTGAAAGAAGTGAGCGAAGAAGCAACTCCAACACGTCTGGGGCTCAGCGACTGAAGGATTTAGCGCAGACCTTTGATTTATTTGCTGAATAAATTACACCGGTGCCTACGTTCTGTGGCTGGAGAGACTGTTCTGTCTTGTGCAACCTGACTCTACACAGTTGCTCGGTTACAGCAGTCGGTCCGATCAGGAAAAAGACGTGAACAAACAGTTCATTATGTCACGAGTGGGAAGACCAGGCGTTGCCTGCGAACTGTTCACATCTTCAGCGGATGGGGGGGGGGGGGGGGGCTTTATGTTTTTGTAAAATGAATTATTCGGCGTCATGTTCATTNGGGGGGGGGGGGGGGGGGGGGGGGGCTTTATGTTTTTGTAAAATGAATTATTCGGCGTCATGTTCATTAGCGATCAGAAATTTGCTAAAGTGTTTCTCTCGAAGGCTCCAAAGATCCCCCAGAGTTAAACGTGAACTTTAATCTCTTCGGTTTCATTTAAAGAAATCAAAATAAATCACAGCTCCTAATAGTTGATGGGTTACTGACTGTCCGGGCGTGTTGCTTGTCAGCGAGGACAGCGCTGAAAAACAAGCAAGGCTGGTCTGTGTTATTTAGCTTTATTTCTAGCTAAGAACATTTACAGTTATTCATCTATCAGATGTGTTTTTTTTCTACAAAATGACCAGTAATGATCCTAAAACAATATTTTTTTTTTCTGCCTCTGACCACGTTGACATGAAATGCTGGATATCCGGGACAAAACGTCCTGCAGTCGTTCACTCGTTTATACAATAAAGTAACACACTCACCCACTCAGTCCCTCACACACACACACACACACACACCCCGCCACCTGAAACAGCTGAAAACACACAATATCCCCAGAAGGACAAAGTCACATCCAAGCCCAGTCGCTGAGAGGCACCAGCACCACCCACTGTGCCACAACATGGTGCAGATAGTTTAATAAGATGCCCACAGTGGAATTTCTGGCGTTCGGTCTCGGTCCAGTTATTGTTACGACATAGAGAGCAGCTGAAGACGTCTAAAGCGACAAATCCAGGTTATATCGCAACAAGTCTTTGTGTTAAATCTCCACCGCAGACTTTCTGTTTTAAAGCAGCGAGAATAACGGTGAAAATGGGCTGGCAGGAGGCAGCAGAGTCGGGGGTCTAAGACTGTTGCTGAGAAGTTTCTGAGTCCCGCGAACCCAATACTGCACATTCACAAGCTCTTTGGGACTGATTTTGCTAGTGTCTGCAAACCGACCATCAGTAGAGCGGTCAAGCAGACATCTGCTGAAGTTTCCTACAGCTGTGACGCTCAGAGGACTTGTGAGCCTGACGGGCTCCTATGTCACGCGAGCGCTTCGATGTGGCCGACATGGATCGACGTCCTCGCGACCAAAGGTGAAATATCGCAAAAGAATAACAAGAAAAGCTGCTCGGTGATTTGCAGAGCCTTCAACAACATCAAGCTGTTGTAGGGTCAGTCTAGACAGAAACAAATCCCGCGCTTTGCTTTTCCTTTGATGTGCAAATGTGATTCGCACCACTTGCATTTCGCAAAAAATTGCTTTCTTACTGGTAACTGAACAGTTCGAAGGCAAAGGAAAAATCGTGTAAGTCAACACACTTTTTTAATAGATTTTAGCTTCCAGTGATGTTTTATAGCTACGGCAGAGAGTAACCAGCTTGATCGAATCCCGGGATACTTATTTTATCGTGCACGTTTTCCCAAGGGCCCTAAATAAAATATTGCTGGTGCATACGGGTCATTTTTATCTTGTAAAGTGTGTGAAGAAAGTGGAAGAAAATCATTTAATGGTTTCTGTGTTTTCAGTCCACCGTGTAGTTTGCGGTGAAAAAAACAGGAGTTCTTTGCCGGAAGCAAATCAGAGGATCGGCGTGGGGGTCCCAGAACCCACCCCAGAAACACAGTGATATCAGGGAAACGGCGGACACACACACACTCATCCGGTCGCACACAAAACCTACAGCCCGCCGCGTCGCCCGGAACACAAGCACCAGGTCCTGGTTAGGAAAAGCCACGTGAACTCGGACAGCTGAGCCTTGAAGAAGAGGGGATCTCCACTGCGCTACCTTACGTTTGCCGAAACAAAAAAACAAATAAAATGAAGTCGCGATTTTTTTTTTTTTGTGACGATCTCGCACGAATTCTCCACGTTTCACCACTTGGCTTTTCCCAAACTGATAGGCGACGCCTCAGTTCGTCGTATCGCCTTTTCGGCCGTTTCGACAAGTCTCCGCATTTTCTCCTCAACTTTTCTTGTTTGGGGTTCCTTGTTGTTTCAGACGACGGTTGTTCCCGCCGACAAAAAGAGCGCGAGACAAACCAACAGACGCCACGACGTACACGCAGACGGCCGGGTCGCCGACATCCGGGGTTCGATCGGAGTTTTCCGTCCTTGCAACATTTCCCTCACGACCGTGACTGCGGAGGACTTGGCTGTTACGTTTATTACTTATTAACCGGACGCCTCGATCCGAGGTGACGCACATTTCCAGCCTGCGCGCTAGGCTGTTTAAAATTATATATCCATTTTCAAATCTCACTAAGTTTTGCTGGAGCCATTCATGCTAAGTTCCTTACTCAGGGGCACTGCAGTGGAAGAGGGGATTTGGGGATTCAGGCTGCAATGCAGCAGCTCTCATCACTATGCTACCTGCCATCCTGATACGCGGAAGCTCAGAACTTAAGCTCCGAAGGGCAGTGGGAATGGTAATGGAGCAGGTTATAAGGGAAGGCTCGCTGAGAAGAACGTCACACTTTGTAGGACATGGATGAGGTATATTTGTGTCGTGATATTCAAACAACCTTCCTTTTGCTTTGTCTATTTCCACCTGAGATGATCTCCGACTGGCTGTTTTATAACTCTTCCCGAGTCTACAGTCACATGCTTTGGGACATCTTCGTGCCCCATTTTTTATTGGAGAACATAACTGTGTCACGAGTGTATGAAGACGTATTTAGTGACAGTATTTTTTACATTATAAATGAGGTGCAGCTTTACTCATCATCGGTGATGTAACCGAGGGTCCGGGCAGGGGGTGGTCGGCGTTCCTTAGTTTCCTCCATTCCTCCACGTCCTTCAACGTAAACATAGGGCCCGGCTTGTGATGCTGTCCTCCTAGTTCAAAAGCGCAGATCTGGGTGACTCTGGCTGTGGGGGCAGGGGGGGGGGTGTTGGCAGGACGGTCGAAGAAACGGAGGCGAAGCTGCTCAGCTTGTTAATGTTTCACGAGGTCCAACGTGTCGCGGCGACGCCGGCAATATGTCGTTGCCGTGCCGACGCCCCCCGTCAGGCTTTGCGCGCCGCCCGTCTCCTGCATCATGACAACGGTGGTTTGTTTCTTTTTTTTTTCCCGCCTGCTTTTCGACGACCCCGGCAACCGGCGCTGGAGATACGAGCCGTATTTCAAGTGCACGTCGTGCCACCTGTGCCAGCCTAGCAGATTTACTAAACAGAACCCGCCTAAGTTTACGGCCCCTCGTAAAACCACGTGTTCCTCGCGTATGCAAATAATGGCGCGGGTCATCCGACGCCTTCCGTTGTAATTCTTGAGGTTTTCTTCAAAGTGACGGAAGTAGAGTAGTTGTTCAGTGCTCTCAGCAGGAAATTCAGTGTTAAAATATTTAAATTTGCAATACAACGTGAAAAACTGTTAGGGTTGACGGGTAGGTGGAGGGAGGGAAAACTACGCTGGTGTTTATCCTTATTAAAGCTGGTCGGTATTTTCCTGGAAACACGTTTGAGCTCAGAGAAGCTGGTCGTGAATTTCCGACGGGAAGCAAAGCTGCGACGAAAGGAGGGGTTTAGCTGCACTTCTCCTCGTTGGTGTTGGTGTCGGCGTCGTTCTCCTTGACCTCTGACCTCTGGTCAGGTGAGGTCAGACCACTCGCCTGCAGGGTTCCAGCAACCGAGGGAGATCCTCGGAGCGTGGAGATGCCGGGGGGGGGGTCATGGTCTACCTGCTTTAACTGGGAGACATCACTACAGTGCAGATAGTGTAGAACATCCCCAACAAGGAGAAGCAGAACAGCTCAGCCACTGTTTTACTGGTCTTAACAAGCTGCCGATCTGCACCCCAGACAGCAGCACCAGTGTGGTTTTATAAATCAGTGTGAAAAAATAATAAACCATCAAACAGTTATTGCTAGAACAGAGCCCAGGGTGAACTGGGAACTGGTAACTGATGCTCCTGCCTTCATTTTTCTAATGAATCTTCTAGTCTGCTTTAATGGATATAAACAGGAGGACTTGGGCACACCAGTCACTTTGGACAAAGAAAGGCTGAACTTGCATAACTTGATGGATATTTAGCCCTTGAAGTGACAATGCTTTTACTATAAATCCCATTACTACTTTTAAAGTGGGCTCTTAGGGCTACTTTCAAGGCATCATCTGTGCTTTCTGTGCCCTCTTGGATTAAATCTGCTTTTATGGTCTTTAAGGATTGGGGGAAACCAGACTTTCTGCTTAATGGAGACCTTCGTTGTCAGCCGTCGTAAAAACCACCTGCCTGGTTATGCTCACAACAGACGCGTAAAAAAACACACGAGCGAAGGCCGGCGGTGAACCGCACGTTGCCACCTTGTCGAGGTCTTCAGAGTCGCGAGGAGCCGTCCCTGCGAAAGGGAGCGAGTTTCGGCGGAAACGCGGTTTATCCGGGAGACGCGAAGCGAAACGGACAGCTGTGTCCGGCCGACAATGAAACGCAAAACGCACTTTCACGGGCTGTCTTTGGTGGTCCGCAATCCACGGATATCCACGCTTTTTTTTTTTTCCCTTCGCGAATCGTTTCTCAAACTTCTTTTTTTTCTTTTTCGGAAAACGATACAAGAGCAGGGCGGTTTATTCCGTCCCGTCGGCTCTGGGTTTTGCGTGTTGACTGAAATGTGATTTGCCACTTTCAGACCTCATTTTCACACCGCGCCACTAAGGAACGTGAGGTTTGGGCTCCGCGATGCCCAGGTGTGAAGTGTGGACCCTCTGGAGGCTCATTGACTCATTGCCGTCGCATCTGTTTCCAACCCGGGGCAAATCTGCGGCTGAGTGAGAGTCAATATTTAAATTATTCAGCATTGTGGACTATATACAGTAAATCTCTGTTAAATTAAGTTCTCGAGAAGCCTGGAACCCAACGTGTCCAACAAAACACCAGGTCTAAATGCTATAATAATGCAACGCGATGGCTTCCCTATTTACACACATTATATAGTTAAAAAGTTGCTTTATTTAGCACAAAAAACCACCTTTGAATCTGATTTGTGGGAGAATGGAAGGAAAACACAGAGAAGTTAGTCTGAGGAGCGCCGCTTTTTATCGGATTCGGTTGCGATTGTGTACGAATTGGGTTTTTTTCTTTGTTTATTTGTCAGTTACCGCTTCCAGTTGCCTGCGGTTGTAATGGCTGCAAAATCATGTTTAAAAAAAGGTTAGAAAAGGAAGGAAGGAAGAAATCCCTCAAGTAGCAAGAGAAGAGTGAGAGGAGAAACGGTGGTGATGCTTAAAAACCCTGGACAGGCAACGCTGACATTCCACAGCACGCAGTCCAAAGATGTGCTTCCGGGTGATTGTTCGCAGCAGGCTCGAACGTGCTCGCGTGTGGCCGCCCCGCAACGGAGTGACGTTCCACCCGAGACGTCCGCCCTCTCCCGCCGAGAGCCTGGCGATTCTGCGATGGGTTCCAGGCCGCCGAGACCCAAACCAGGGAAGGTGGCTACGGAAAATAACCCGAGTGTGAAAAATTGTTCGACCGACGGGATTTTTAAAATAGATTCTTCATTTTTTATCACAGAGAATGTGAGGAGAGCATTATTCTTAAGATTTATATTCAAAAAAATCCTTCGACAGGGACTTCTTCACTGTGGTGGAGTAAGAAGATTCAACAGCACAGGAACCAGAGAAGAGTCTGAGGATCTGGACCTGCGAGGAAGGGCTTTGCTAATTTTGTTATTTTAAATCCGCTCGGCGACATTTTTGGGGGCAGGTCGCTGTTTGGGTTGACAGTACAGCATTAGATTAATCCAACTTTGAAGTGACAAAAACATAAATAGGATTCCTCTGTCTTTAAAAGTTAAGGAGAAAAGTGAGCTGCTGAAGCACCATCTATAGAGCTCCAATCTCTGCAAAGATCTCTAAGCTCTGCTCCACTGGCTGCTCTTAATCTCTTGTTTCGAGTAGCGTTGCCAGATACGCAGTTATCTTGTGCCATGTCACTGCTCTTTTATTTCACTGAGAAACTGAGATTTATACCACCACTAGCAAGAGTCCATCCATTCATCCATCCATTTTCTTTAACCACGTCTTCCTGGACAGGGTCACAGGAGTTCGGAGTCTATCCTGGAACCGTTGGGCGGTGATCCCTTGCAGGGTTAATAGAATTTCCAGAAACACTAATGGAATAAAACACAACCTGATGTCTCAGTGTTCCACGTTTCACCACTGTGAGTTTGATTCCTCACCGAGGAACCTCGCTGCTACCCTCCCCAGCTTTAAAGTTATAAAATGGTATTTGTCTAAAGCAGTGTGTGCCTTACAGTTGCTGTTTAATATCAGGAGAAGTAAAGAGACCAACGTATCTAGCCTGGCTCAGCCCTGTCCAAGAATACATTTAAATTCATGTTGGTTTCAGCAAGAGCACAAAGGTGATGGAAGTCACATGACTGCAGAGGACAGTCTGAGTGAGTCAGCCCTCAGCAGCAGGGAAACCGTCTCTCCTCCCCAAGGGGCAAAGCTCTCATCTGCATAGCTGAGCACATTTCTTGCAGTCGTCCTATTTTAAAGATACAGAGAAGCTCCTGTCCCGACCTCAGGGTGACCTTCCTCCCGGGTCAGAACCACACAGGCAGGTCCGCTGTGGAGCCCGTGATAAAGCACCTGTATTTCCTGGCAACAGATGTCATTCATAAATATATAGAAGGACAGACAGACAGACAGACAGACAGACAGACAGATAGACTAGGTAGTTTTTCTCCTGTTTTCATACACAGCCATAGTGTAGAGATTTAATGCAGAAATTAATTTTTAAAACTGCTCCTGACCCTGACACTACCAATAAATTCAGTTCACTATCCATTCTTTGGTAAATGACACATTTACCAAAAATCAGTATCGATACTGTTGAGAAAAAAAAAAAATCCTGACATATTTGCTTAGCTAACAAAGGACCTTATTATTGAACGCGAGTCACATATTCTTCATTGAACAGTCGAGGGTGAGAGCTGTGCTCAGTCCACGACAGTAACAGCAGGCAGGGGGGTTTGAGCCGGTAACTTTTGGCTTTCGGTGCCCATTTCCGCGTCAGTATCAACTAATTTACTACCTTTTACCCTCAAAAAGCACAGACAGGGAAGAGTGGAAGGCGCTTCAACAAGCAGCAGCTCTGACTCCTTGCATGGTAAATGAAGCACAGCTGCTCAAGTCATTATTCATGGGAAGAACATGAATTTATGGCCATGTCGGATCTGGGGCCTTACACCTACAGTCTGAATTATTCAGCTTCCGCCGTGGGGAGTGTGTGTTTGTGCACTTTTTGACAGACATGATGTCATTTGTCATCTTCATTCTATACAGAAAATTGTTTTTTTTTTTTTTTTTGTCAAAGGAGAGGCTCCCAGGGCCATCTGGAGAGTTTCCTCAGATCATTTAACAACTGGTTCTTCAAGAACCTGGAGAATCGATGTTCTCAGTTTACAGGCGATGCCAATTAGAATTTACAAACACTGAAGTCAAGCTAACAGTAAAGATGAAATAATATCCCATCAGCAGAGCAACAGCTTGAAGACCCCGTGGTGACGGCCCAGCGATCGGTGACTGAGTCCAGGTGCGGAAGTCGTGAAACGTAGAACAAATCGGTAAGATGGCGAATGTCGACCCGGAGCGCGATGAGAAACAGCAGGCACAGGACCACGGACACTTGATTCTCGGGGGCCGTGGAGAAACGGGACACTCTTTTTGGCCTATTGTGTCACAGCCAGATCTCTAGGGCCCGTTGGAAAGCCCCTCCGCTTCCCTCTGAGTCCTGCAGATGAACAACAACTCACCGTACATGCACGTCTTTGTCTTCAAAGCCACGGGTCTCACTATTTCAACATGGGCAACGAAGGCCAAAAGGTCACGTTGGCTCATAATACTCTACAAGGCCGGGCGGTCGGGGAAGTGAAATTTGTCACCAGTCAATTATGAAAAAAGTGTGTTAACAGCTGTTTCCGATATTCTTTTTTTTTTTTTTGCCTATTTCAGACAGTCCATTCTTGATGGTTGTCAACGCTGCTTATTTTCGGAATGTCTGAAATATTCTGTCAGGGAGATTAAACCAACCAATCGGGTAACAGCGAGTAAGTACGTAACATTTTGCCGGAGCGGCCCGTAGGATCAAGGCTGGGAAGTTGAACAAACTGTCTTCTGGAGACAATGTTCTCGCTTCTTCCTCAGCCACCAGCATCACCGGTCCTCCAGGTTTTTTTCACTTTTACATTTTATGTCTACTGCATACGAGCTGAGCTTTCATTCACCTGTTATGCGGTGTTTGGGGTCTTCATTTTAAAGTTTCTCAGGTAAAAAGCCACTGGAGGTTATATGACTTTAATGGAATTCCAACAAAACCATTTCGTGCCATTTTTTTTTAACCAAAACGCCTCGCTTTGTTGACAGAGCGACGGATGTTTCGCAGCCGCTAGATTCTCAACCTGGATATAGAATTCACTTCTAAAACATTTCAGGACCACCCACTTGCCTATACAGTTATGTTTTAACAAGAACAGTTTCGCTTTAAAAATAACAGTCGAATGAGTCACTCTGCACAGGAGGCGACGGGGAAGCGAGGACCCTCCCGTATTCCTGGGAGTTTGTGAAAATAGACTTATTGGAAGGATAACAGATTTGCGGTCCGCATTTTCGGTGAGCAAAGTGTCGGTGAACGGAGCGCATCCGAACGGGCGGCTGCTGGAAAGCAGCGATGTTGACAACGCGGCATCGCGAAGGCGAACGGCGTCGAGGCCTCTCCTGTCTCCCTGGTAATGCACTCAGACAGAATGACAGCCAAATGGAGTGCAGCGCTCAGTCCCGGCCTGTACTTCAGCTCATTGTGTCTGTCAACACAGTTGTTAAGAAACGGGGAATAGAGCCATTTGCCAGCGCGCGGGTTTCTAGGAGATCGTGGGCTATTTCGAGTTATTATTGAAAAGCGGGGGTGTTGTTTGAATGCTGATCAGTCTGATGAGTTTGCCCTTGGTGACAAGCTAAGCCAAAGACTGGGGATGTTCCATCACAGGGATCTAATATGCACACCTTTCACGGAAGCAGCTCTTCGGAGGACAAGGAAGGCGTCCGCTATCCCCGCCGCCCCGTCGCTTTCCAAACGTTTCCGCCACGGGCCTTTACTGCGTCTACATTGCGCCGTGTTCGTAATGCTCGTCCTGAGTGGCCAACGAGAAGCCGTCGAGATGATTCCATTAATGAATCCGCCCGTAAGACGTTCATCCTTCTGCGACGAAGACGTATAAATCCCTCGAGCTGCTACGAGGGCACCGAGCGGCGTCGATTTATGACGGAGCGCCGGAGGGGCTGTCGCTCGTAAACATATGGCTGCGTTACGTTCGGTGGGGACAGCTGGTTTGTAATTTTGTCACTTTCCGCCAATTGTGTTTATTTTGCTGACTCATTCGCCAGAAACCGCAGACTGACAAACTAATTAAACCCAAGAGCCGGGGAAGTCGGGGTGAGCTTGACTGCTCTTTGTAAATCATCTCCAGGTCACATTGACCACGCTGATAACAATCGCTCATTGCTCCCATCCATTGTCCTCACATTACGTCCCCTTCATTACTGTCACCCTCAGTGATCTTTCTGGCTGCCCTTGAATAAATGAGAAGAGTTGGGGTTTAATTAGTCCTGTCAGTGGTGGAAAATATCTGATAGGAAACTGAGTTTTACATTTTACTCGCCTTAATGAAGGTCTTTATAGCTGATATGTATAGAACTTTCCGCATTAAATAGTTCTGTTCTTCTCCACCGCTGGGGTTGTGTTTTGGGTTCTTTCTCCACCAAGCGAGGGTCCTCATTCAGACTGGTCAGGTACAGTACAGTGCAGAAGTGTGAGGCACCTGTGGGAAAAGCGCCATAAAGCGAGGATGGTTCCAGAAATAATGCCACGAATACTTATTGATCAATAGACCTTCTAAAAAGTGCAGCAGACAAAACAAACCTCAGTCAGGTCAATATTTGGTGGGACCACCCTTTGCCTTTAAAACACCATCAACTCTCTTATGCAAACTTGCATGCGGTTTAAGGTAGAGGTCGGTAGGTTCTTCCAAACTGGCCACAGTTCTTCTGCACACTTTGACTGTCTCTGCATGTCCTCCCAGACTGACTGGATCATGTTGAGATCAGGGCTCTGTGGGGAGCAGACCATCTGTTGCAGGATTCCTTCTTTTTGCTCAACATAGTTGTGTATGAGTGAGATTGGGTGTTTGAGGTCATTCTCAGGCTGCAGGATGAATTTGGGACCAATGAGAAACCCCCCTGATGGTAGATAAGAATCTACCTGTACTTCTCAACAGACACTGAAGTTGCATGTCTAACACTTTTGCACAGTACTGTATATGAGTGGGACAGTACTATAATACACAGTTTTCATGGGTCAGTAAAAGCCTAGCTTTACTTTACAATTCCACTAGAGGTGATAGGGTGTGGGGGATCTGCTGGTGAGGGCTTGGAAGGACTGTGCTGGGTTAGGTTTTCAGTAGGCAGTAGGCAACAGCGAGGAAGAAGCTCTAAGAAGTACGGGTCACTGGATTGTACCTCTGGTAGATCTTGGAAGGAATGGACAAGGGAAGCCTTTTAGCCGCCCGCCTCAGAGGGGCTGCGGGCTTTTGCCGCCAGACGTCGACGAGCTGATCTCTAAACCCTCACCGTTTGCAGAACATGGTGGAGAATATTTCCCGTGATAAAATTTTTGGGCTTCAGCAATCCCATGCTTAAGTTGCTCATACCACCACTGTGGGACGGAACGGAGAAATCGCCAAAGACACCTTGACTGATTTGGAACCAGAAACCCGACGGCTACTTTGTGTGACCTACAGGGCGCATTGCAGCAGAAACCGCTTGGAGCCATGTGGTGACCTGTCATATTTCATGGTAATTTTGGGATGTGGGGACTCTTGTTCGAGATGTTTCTGGCTGTGGGGTCTTTCTCCTGAGCTGCTGAAGAGAGACGGACAGACACAAACCAGTTTGTTTATACCTTCATTTTCCACAGTATGAGTAAGAAGATGGTCCGTACGAGACGGCCAAGTCTACCAGGCTAATGGTAAATATAATAATGAGAATAGATTTTAAATTGAAATAATCACCAAAATAATAGGCAGTTGGAAAGAAACAGTAAACAACATGTACAAGTCAAGCTAATATAAATCTTTACATTTAAAACACAGAAACAGAGATGATTAAATGTGAGACATCTGTAAAACAAAAGAGTAAGTAAGAGAGAACCTGAACCTGAACAGGGAGTGTTTTTAAAGAGAAGAGGAACAAACCGGAAGCTTTAAGTTACATACAGCGTGTTAAAATAAAACGCGTGTCTCGAGGTGGCCGCTGTTCTCCTCGGGTTTCTCAGAAGTCCTCGGCTCCGTGGGCCTATTACACGTCAGGCAGGTTTCGTGCCAAGAAGACGAGCATATTTATCTTGTCTCACTTTAATAATGACCACACTGGAATTGTGATGATGCCATCCATTCAGAGGAAGCATCGGTTGCACAGATGGCCGAGAATTTATGCCATCTGGGGTAATAATGTTATCTTTCTCAAATGTTATCTTTTCCCCATCAAGAAAGTTAGAAAGAAAGTTCCCTTCATACAGCAACTCCTCTGGTAGCAGCAGGTCTTACAGGGGTCTTTGAGCAGATTCTCAGATGCCCTTACCAGAATTACACCCAGCAATTGGTGGTGGTGGGGGGGCGGGGGGGGGGTAGTTTTGTTAAAAAATTGATGCATAATTACACAGAAGTGTATTTTTTTTTTTGTTTTGATGTTTACCTGTCAATTTGTGAAAATACCATAGTACATATGGCTGGTGAGGACAAGCACTTAATTCATATTTGCTCACTTTTTAACTGCTGTTCCCTCTTGAAAAGCTCACCTACCCTCGCCTGCCCTTTCTCAGGTCATCGGGTGTTAAGTGATGAACAAATGCTTCTATAATACCACAACGAAGAAAGACAAGCGCTAAAGAAACTCAATGCTCCCTTTACCCGCACACGTCATACGGGTAATTCCGCACGGTTCGCGTTCGTGCCATTAATTCAGGCGGCACGGTAAAAAATGTGCCGTAAACAAAATCATTTTTCATTTTCGAGCGTTATCCGGCAAGCCCACGAGCGGCAGAAATCCGCATTTGAAAGGCACACCCACAGACTGTCCACCTCATCTCATCCACCACTTTGCATTTTATTTCCCATTTTCCTCTGACTTGCATGGCCAAGCAGCTGAATTTAATACAACGTATGACAATGAGTTGATGAAAATCAGGGAAGGCAGCGCTGAAGCATCCTGGCAGCCTTCATGTCAAAAAGCCACATTGCCCAGATTGAGAATCATCTTCTGAATCACCGCGGCTGTTAGGAATGTCTGTTCACACGTTATTGTTTTGCTGAACAAAGGATGACTTGCAAAGCCGGGAGAGTCGCTCCCGCGGTAAAAGTGTGCTGAAGGAGGGCCGAAAAGCGCACCTCGAAGGAGGTACGCGTGCGAGGAGCTTCGTTCGCGTGCGGGGAACCGCGCTGAGTCAGCGAGCGAGAATCAAAAAAACTGCACAGCCCGCTTGACACAGTCGATTTTGACGGCACCCAGTGAGTGAAATACAGAACTGGGGGGGGGGGGGGGGATTCATTTTTGTACTGAAGCTAATAATAATGGGTCACNAAAGGGGGGGGGGGGGGGTGATTCATTTTTGTACTGAAGCTAATAATAATGGGTCACCCTTTACCTGGAGCCAGGATTAAAAACATGGCAAACCCCCACGGTGAAACGTGCCCTCGGCGGACCTCTGGAGAGAAGATGTTTAGACAGAACGGGAAACTCGCGAAGAATTAATTGGGCATTTAGTCTGTTATGTCACAGTGCAGCCTGAAGTAAACTGGCCGCTAATTTGTATAATTATATTTTATATATATATATATTATATAATTATATGGCACAGCGCAGTTCAGACCTGCCTCGACAGCGGCACGGCTACACCTGACGCGTCCCGGGTAAGTTAAGCAAGATTCGCGGAGATCGAAACCGCGCCGCTAACTCGGCGTGCGACGTGGACCCCAAAAAGCGAACTCAAGTCACCGGCTTTGCGGCGAACGGAGCCGTCGCCGCCGTCCTCATCGAGTGTCACGTCGGCACAAATTCGATTTATGACTCTACAGTTGTAACCCTTTTGCCGCGAACGTGAGGCCCCTCAAGGTCCGGGTCAGCGGCGTGGACAAAGACCTTTCCTGTTGATGCAGCTGGACCTCGACCGCGAGCGTCTCCTCCCTCACAGGCGGGCCAGTGTTCATTTCATTTATTGTTCAACCTGCAGACAAAGGACTCGAATCACAGGGCTCCCTCTTTGAGCTGAATGCGACGCTCTATTATTACATCAGTTACTGCGAAAAAGATTCCAATATAATTGCTTTATGAATATGACCTTTTGTTTAACACACTTTGCCTACAGAGGATTGTGCCACAATATCAAAGGGTCTCTTTAAACTGAGAAATGCCTTATCTCCTGCTTCCTTTTCCGCTCCTACAAATGTGCTTCCAGGCTGGTCCAGCATTTCAACCTCAGACATAGCTTTAACATAATGACAATCTGTTCGGTCTTTTGAATCTCGGCTTCGGAAAGGTCAGAAATAGCAAATACCAAATCCATGTGCAGCTGAACTTCTGGAAGCGCAGCTTTGTGAGGAGCGAGGGATCGGGACGCAAGATACAGCTAACGCCGGCCTTCCTCTCGCGGAGGCTTTGTGCCGTGTGATGCGTGAGGAACGCCGTCTAACCGCCCCTGCTATGTTGTCAGCTTTCTGGACTTCGGCGCCGAACGTTTCGTGCACATCTCATTTTCTGTTCCTTTCCTGGGCCGACCAGCCTCTGCTTTTCTGCATTCATCCGGAAGCTGCTCGAGGTCTTTTTCCGACCGCACTCAAACGCGGGTCTCTCCAACCGCAATGTACCGAAGACTTTAGCGCTCATTCAGCATTTCCGTTTAAGTATTTAAAACTCAAGAACTAACAAATAAACTAACGTCCGTTAGAAAAGGGAAACGCAAATGCAGATATTTGGTGGGAAGCGCTCGTGCTGCTTGAAGTGTTGCGGATTTGCGCAGTGTTGTGTCGCCCTGGTTAGAAGAGCGAGGGATCAAATTAAATTGAGTTAAACTCAACTAATAAGTCTGTGATTCCGTGACAAGTGAAAACAGGTTACGCTGCAACAAATGGGATTTTACAAAACTTGCTGCTTGAACTTTCTTTAAGGGTTTGGATTTTCTGCTCCGACAGCTTGGGCCGGAGTGACGGAGCACAGGGCGGCAGACGGTGGGCACTTAGAAATTCCTGCAAATGCTTCCAAATGAGAGTGAGGTCACAGAAGAAGCAGCTCGACTGGAGCAGCTCTTGACTGAACCACAGCTTACAAAGAACACAGATGCGGTGCTGTGTATGTTATGGTTCTCCAGTCTACCCAAGAATCTTGTTCCTTTAGTCTCTGCCTGGGGTTTCACTGGCCACACCTGGTACTTCTGACCACCCAACAAGCTCTTCCCCAGATACTAGTCTGGGCTAAACTACTGTCATCTTCTTTTGACATTCTTGGCATTTGTGTTGGTGTCGAACGTGCCGAAGCCAAAGCTTTCGGGTGGGAGCTTCGCTGTCTCGTGGAATAACTTGCATTTCCCTTTGTGTTCTATCCTGGTGTACCTCAGGGATCTGTGCCAGGTCCTCTCCGTATGGGTTTCATGATGATGCCCAAACCCACATTGCCTTTCCTGGCTTAAATTTCCATGTTCAAATCAGGTTAAAAATTGTCACGTGAGATATTTTTTTGGATGGCTGGCCAACATTTAAAGATCAGTGTGTACAAATTTGGTTTCTTCTACGCACCCTCTGCAAACCCTTCTACAGACCTCCCACTCAAATTCTTCCCTGGCAAGATCACACTCACCCTCTGTGAAGAATCTCGCTGTGATGTCGAAAGACTCGCTCAACTATTACATTTCTTCACCGACACAGACCTGTCATCTTTCCTCTACAACATTTGTAAAATGTCGCCCTTCCTCAGCTGCTGTGCTACCCAGGTCCTGGCCAAAACCCTTTTTCTCTGCAGCCTTGGCGTCTGCGGTTCCCTTTCAGCTGGTCCTCTTGTACCTGACCTGTAGAGGATCAGCGCATGGTGCGCCTATCTTCAGAGAGCGCTACATTCTGATGGACTTCTCAAAACAACGGAACGGAACCATCGCTACCCGTAAATAGTTTTAAACAAAAAAAACTCGACGTCTTTCTCTGACGTTCATCTGAAGCCCGTTCTGCGCTCTCTTGTTCTGAAATTGAGCCGCCACCATTGTCACTAGTCAAGACAACCCAGACTGCATCATGAATTAGCTCGGCAGATGAAACCTAAATGAATTCAGTGTGTTCAAGCATCCCTTCAATATACAACACTTAAGCCTTAATGTCTGCTTAACAGCCTGCTTGTACAAAGTCTATTCACCAAGAGCTTATAAAATCATTGACATAATGTCCTAAGCTCAATTCTGCCTGCAAAGCACTTAACCTCTTGCGTCCAATCCAGCTGTGTATTAGTTCACTGTTTTGTACGACTTAAAAAAAACCGACCTTGCATTTCCTATCGGTTCTACAGGCGGCTGCTTGAATGACGTGCGAACGTGCGCCGCAAACTGCCGTCTTCTCCTCCAGGAGACACAGTCGCCGTGGAGAAGTTAAGCACAGTTTGGCCTACAAAGGACCAGGAGGAGCAGCAGGCTTGGCGGGGAGAGCATCCAGGAGGTCGGTGTGCGTTTACATACCTGATTCGTGGAGGACAGATAAGCGTAGGGAGGAACTGGTATAATACGCATCTCCAAAATTTTTTAAAAATAAACTACAGCAAGGCAGCTGAGGCGGCCTTCAGGGCCAGCCGTGATGTTTTGGCCACGCTTAAATGCAGCAGCATATAATGTAATGTTAAGAGTTTTTTTTTTTTTTAATGAAACACAAACAATACAAATGGCTCACCCGCACGGCAGCCGCGTGGAACCGCAACGGATATGGAAAGAACTCGCGGTCGTCGATGGTTTTATTCATTTGCGCACACGTTTCGCCACTCAGGCCTGTGTAGCGCGTAAACACACGGAACGTGACGCCGGTATAGAAATAACCTTCTCGTGTGACTCAGCCCCGTGACAGCGCGGTTCGGCGTGTTCCTTTTGTCGGACTTAACACCCGAGTATTCTAATTAAAAGTCGAGAGCACAAAAAAAAAATTTAATCACAAATACGTATTTTTAGAGGCTACGTGTTGACGTTTTCACTACATCCATATTGTGAACGCATGAGTTATGCTGACAGTTTCCCACAAAGCTCCGTGCTGTTAAACTAATATACACTGTTGGCATAAAATGATCCAAGGATGGATTCACTTCGAACCTGGGTCCCCCCCCAGAAGCGTGTTATCAATCGGAAGCCGATATTTCCGACTGATAAAATACAACGAGTGGTTGCAAGCGGGAAAAATTTGTTTGCGGTTGTTCTTTAGCCATGCAGATTTATGACAGGCATCTGAAGCAGCTTAATGGAGCCCCTGGAAAGACAAGACATGTCGCTCCAGTTATTCCTTTAATTCTCCCCAGGGTTCTGAAGGCCCCCCCCATTGAAATCAAAGCTATGTTGATGTGGAAACTCCATACCTGTCAGCTGAGGTTCTGCTTTTGCATTATGCTTTGGGTACAGCTGACTGTGACGCAGCAACGTTTGCAGACTCTGTTCAGATCTTTGCTCTGGTGCCGTTGTTAGAATTACGTTAAGCAAACGTTAAGGTGAATATTTCAATGTTTAGATCGTGTCTTAGTCTACAGCACTCTTGTCTTGGCTCCATGTTGGGCCCTCTTCTGTTAAGCAACTTCTCCTGGTTCAATTGTTTTCTCAAATAGTATCTGTTACCGCTGGTTGTCTTACCACGTGCCAGTAGCATCTGCCTTTTTTCTCCTTCCCTCACAAACGTGCAGTTACGCATGAGCAACAGCTTGCCCGCTCCGTGATGTTCGATACCCCACTCGGGTCCTTCGAGAACTTCCTCAGAATCAGGGATCGCACCCTTTTCCCTCATTACAAGTTTGACCCAGGTCTCCAGGGCTTTTCTGCGTAACATAGCATTTGCATAGAACCTGGCTGAACTGTTGGATTGCTGAAAATCCCCCTTCCCTGAACTTCCATGTTGTGCCACTAGACCCCTGCAGCTCATACAGCTATCAGATAGCTGTCTAGCTGTCATCTCCTACTGTTCTCCCATGTCACATCATTTGCAGCCACCTTTCATTTATGTCCCATTACTCCGAATCAGGTGGCGATCCTGGTTTTCACTCGGCTCGCAGGTAACGCGCCCTGACATACCTCTGGATTGCGTTTCAGTTTCGTGCCCTCTTGAGGGCACTGTGTTCTTTGTACAAGGGTTACCTGGCCATGTCAGTGCTGAGGGCTCCCGAAGCAGCTTCTTGTTGGATTCCCGCCACGGACCCCCCCCCCAGTGGTGGAACGACCTCTCAACTGCAGCAAGACCTACGTATCTCCCATCTCCTAGGAAAGACTGAGGCCCATCTCTTCGAGCTATTTCCACACCCACAAACTGGCAAACCTGCATACTCAAACTTGGCAAACTCTTTGCTTGTATCGCAACCACTATCGTGCCTATATGCCTTTCGTGATGGGACGGGGGGGCGAAGCTTGCGTTGCGCTACAGCAAGGCAAATTTCCGTCTGAAATCATTCCGAAAAGATGCATTCTGTTTCTTCCGTGTGCCATATCTTTTCACTCGCCGCCTGGTTTATTGCTTTGGTCTAAGTCTAAATCTGAACGTTCATTTCCATGAAAGTACCCGTGTGTCACAGCTTATGCAATATCCCAAGAAACTCAGCTTTTTAACTGTGTACCAATAAAGACATCTAAAAAGACTCAGCGTACAGTTTTAACCCTAAATTTGCCCGATATCAACCCTCCCGCCGCACTCACGCGTCAAAACTGCTGCACAAGGCATCTCTCCAGCAAGAAGCCATCCCTCCGATAGCGCGGCCTGCGTGTCTTCTCGGCAAACCTCGGAACTCTGTCACCTGGATTACACCAGCCTGCAAATGTTTACCCTGGTGGAACCAGTAGGGATGGAAATGTACTTGCTGAATGATGCCTTGCCAGTTGTGACAGTTACTCATTATTAATGGAAACGTTGAGAAAATTCACACTCGCTGTGGAGCTGTTTTCCTGAGAAGATCTTATAAAGGCAAACCGTGTCAGAAAAACAGGACCGGAACATTAACTCCTGGTTCGCGGGGTCTTCTCATAGCTGGCCAAGGGCGCTCCCCTCACAAAGCCCTAGGCGTGCTTGATGTGTATCGGTTCCCCAGTAGCAGGTCATTGAAATGTCAGCGTTTGATGAGCTATGAAGCCTTGAACTAATATACACTGACAGGTTGACCATGAATTTATTGACCCATGTATTAATAAGTAGCTATTTTTGGGTTTTGTGTGGTGATATGTCCATGGGAACAGACAATATATATCATAGAAGCTAATGGAATGTCCAGGCTCTGGATATGTCCTCCATACATGAATGGACACAAGGCCCCAGTGATTGAAATCCCTTCCCTTAGCCACAGGTCCAGCAGCCGGTCAATAGAACGAATTTCTCACTGGACACTGAAGACCTGCCTAGAATCTCTTTTTTGGCCCTCGTAATGAGCATCTCAGCCTAACCGAGCGGATGGGAGTTTCTTTGGGGTCTAGACAAACAAGATGGCTCTTGTCCCTGTGAGTGCCGATAGAGAAAATACAACAGGACTCCTTAAAATCTTATTAGGAAGCCTAAGGCGTCGCAATGCGGTGAAAATAGTTGGTAATGGGATGAAAACGGGCTCGATAAAAGGGGGAAGGTAGTCGGCCGAAACTCCAAGAACGTTAAGAAGAAGATCGTTCTTGCATTCGATCCAAAACAGACTGACTTGCACTAGAAGAGGCGATAATCATAATATTTGCTTACAAATAGTGTTGGGACCTCAAACCCCCGCCGGACCGAAAACCTTGACAGTTTATAAGACGCTTTTGCCGTGTCGCCTTAATGTCACTAAATCACAGTTGGCAAACAGAGCGAAAGATTCCAAAGACACAGCAAGGAAGCAGCACTGGAAGACAGAGCTACCGAGACGGCTCGTGTTCTGCGCCGGTCGGTGTGAAAATCGCGGGACGGAATCTTTACGCACAGGCCGCTGTTATGGCGTTCCTAATTCCGGTCTGAGGCGGGTGCATATTTTATGCGAATATTTTGAAGTCGACACTTGCGCAGAGGGAGATGCAGAAGGAGCAACTCTGTCTTCCAGCCGAGGCCTGGTCGGCGAGCGCCAGTAGACGAAGTTCACTTGCTCTTATTTAGTGGCGTTTATCTGCGCTACACTCTGCAGAATTCCTGTTACACTATCATTGCATCATTTAGACAAGGGAGCGACACGGTACAAGTTACGTTTGATGGAAAATACAAAAACCCGACGCTTCCTACCTTCGGCGTCCCCAGGATTTCTGAGTGGCTCATCTGTGTGGCAAACTACGCTTAGATACTGTGTCGGTCATCCATGACGCGGTTCCCTCAGGTGTCAGTTATTTTACTGAGAACCCAGGTGAAGCCGGAGGTACACGGCGCTTTTCAGCCGTTTCTCATCCCCGCGACGGAGGAGGCTGGGGGCGCGGCCGGTGGCAAAAACGGTGACATTAACAATAACAAACAAACAAAAGGCGCACAAAAGAGATATGAGTCAAAGACTCTGAGGTGTAAGCAAAGCAAAGTCCCCGAGGACCAACTATTGCCCCCCCCCCCCCCCCCCCCCCCCCCCCCCC
>UFQX01000295.1:0-96424 GCA_900497675.1 Arapaima gigas | reverse complement strand
CCCCCAGGACCAAATATTGCCCCCCCCCCCCCCCCGACCTGCCGCCGTATAAGTTCCTCGTCCATCTGTAGACGATCCCGGCGGAAATGCCGCGTAATACGCGCGACTCATGCGAAACGTGGAACAGCAGCAGTTGCGTTTCGGTAAGTAGAGTTGAACCTTGTTTGCACCTAATGCGCTCAAATTTATGCATTTCAATGCACTCTTGTCAGGTCAGTGAATCCAAACAGAAAACCAAGCTGACATATTAACACTGTACAACCGAGTAAATATGGGGACATTCGAGGGCAACATCAATGTGTCCGCTGTGCATAATACATACGGCACATATTCTCCCCAGAGTTGTTTGCGCACATCTCTCAACGCTTTCGCTGCAAACGTGTCGAGAAGAGCCCTCTGTTTGGTGGGGGAGGCAGCTGGCCAGCTTTACGATTATTATTTTTATTGCCGCACGAGTGACTTATTTACATTCTGCGTCTCTTCCCGCGCGGCTCAGATAGCGCCTGCGTGCTGCGGGGTTCAAACGCAACGTGGAGAATTCACAGTAGTCGGCATCCAGCAGCGCCAAAGCGAGTCCCGGCCTCCGCTCCGCATACCGCGAATCCCCTGTTTTGTACTTCTGGGATTTCTTTAATGTATCTTTGCAAAACACTACACAGGGGATATCAAACACGGACCCTGGAGGCCTGAGGGCCACTGGGTATTCGGGATTCGGCTGCAAGCCATCCCGTTATTTCAATATTATTACTCTTGTTGTTGTTGTTGTTGTAACTGGCGCTGTTTACAAATGGTGCTTTACACTTGAAGGATCCAGACAAGGTTCTTAGCCTGAACTGATTTAAAAACTGAGTAAAACATTAGCCCGCTGAATAAATGCGTGGAACGATTGAATTTTCGTTGGGAAATCTTTTGGAGGGAGTCGTGTGCTGAACAGGGTCGGCTGGCGTCTGACGTTCTCTGTGTTCTGCATCCCCACCTCTGCTTCCAGTGTAGGACTTTACACTTTGGACACTTTTCCAAAGCAACTTACGGGATCTTTAACAACTTAGTCTCACACACACACACACACACACACACACACACACACACACACACACAAACTTTCAGCTGCAACACTCCTTCTTCTTCATAATGGCAAGACGTGGAATCAGTTCCTCAGATCCTGCAGGCTTTCCCTGGCTGCACCTGGTTCTTGTTTTTCGCCCCGGATCTGGTTTGTAATCCAGGAGGAGAAAGGTGCACGATCTCAGCTTCTGTGTGCTGAAGCCTTTTCATCGCTCCTTGGAAGTTAAGCAAAAGCAGCCCAAACGGATGGGTGTGTCCATCAACAGCCACGTCGGGCTGCTACAGCGGTGCGTGAGGTTTGAACCTGACTTGTTCCGCTGCGTGGAAACGCCTCACCTCCCGGGACCCTCATTTCACCCTGTTTCCAAACGGCAGGTTACGCTCGCGTTTCAAAACCTTTCGACAAGGGACTGTAAGGCAGCTCGGCAAATAAAATCGTTCACCTCTAGACCACCCTGGTTCGCAGTCTGGGCGAAGGCTGCTGGTTTAAATCCCTGGTGTTGGTAGAAAAATGCACAAATCTGTTTAAAAAAAAAAATTCTTTTCAAAAATGAAAATTGATTTAGATACAAGTGTTAGCAAAGCAGTAAATAATGTTAGTATTATGGGTCTAGACAGAGCGCAGGCTACGTTGTTAGCTGACTGCGGTGTCAGTGCCCTCTGGGACGTGTGAGATGCCTGTGTTTGGTCATATTTCCGCTCATTTTAATGGGTGGTATCTGTTTTAATTAGGGTCTTGAATCCTTACGCAACGCCGTGAAACTTGCCGCATCTAAAACTGCGTTTTTTCGGAGGGAGGGTGGTTTGGGAGGAGCACCCAGCCGCTGTGAATCATGCCTCCCGGAAGGGAAAGGGGGGAACCACGGTTTACCAGGCAGAAGGTATTTATGTGGACAAAAATAGTAATGATATTAATTATAAATTTAATTATTTAAAAAGAAGGCTGGGTTGACATGGGCGGCTCAGAACGTAGCATTTCTGGTTCACAAAACCTGGGCTGTGGGTTTGAAGCCACTGTAGAGTCTGCGTATTCTCCCTGTGTCTGTCGGGGGTCCCTCTAGATGCTCTGGTTTCCTTCCACAGTCCAAATGCCTGTGTTTTCAGGCCATTTGGCCACCTTAGGATGGACTGGAGTCTGGGGGTGGTTTTGCAGTCTGGCACCTTACGACAGACCACCGTGACCCTGCCCAGAACTAAGCGGACAACGATAACAGATGGATTCATTTGAACATCGTCTCTAGTAATTCTACAGAAGTGATTTAGTTGTTTACTCACAAATTTCTACACTATTCAATTCTGGAGAAACTTTCTTTCAAGGACTAGGCTTATTGTGCCCCCCGCTGGTGTTGAGTTTGGTCAGTTGAAAACCGGGTCATCGGTCAGTGTAAAACAGTGCAGCTGTAAGAAGAAGTTCCAGGTGGATTCAGGCTGGATCAAGTCAGCAACAGAAGGCCAGAGACCAAGCAGATACCTTCTCATTAGGTGACACCTGCTTCCCAGCCTTGGAACCAAGTTTCTGCGCGGTCGAGTTTATTAAACTCCAGAAAGGCTATTTACGCGTTTCGAAAACGTAAAATTGGGTCTCTGACAAGGCTCGGAGAAGCAGGACTAGTGATCTGACACACGTCACACGCAGAGCGGACAGGCATACGCTGGCGTACGGGATCCCGAGGGACTTTCTTTCTCTCCGCACACAGAAATTAGAAGGTAATAATTTATTGCTGTTAGCATATCGCTGTGGCTGACGCTGCCTTCAGTGCCGCCCGTGTACCTGTTACATGTAAGTGCATGAAAATTTAACAATGACGAATTATATCTGACACACACTGCACTAGACACACTAGTGATATAAGGGTAACAAAATTTGCTTGTTGTGTTTTTTCCTGCCCTCTTGACTATGGCCTGTGTGCGTCGCTCTCTGTGACGTCCGCTTGTCCAACAGCACTAACAACACTTATGCGCCGAATACAACCACTTTAACGGTAACATCGTTGCTGGTTATCTAACGTGTTATTACTTTTTCACCTGTCCAGCGCGAGACCCTTCTGACCCGGGCGGTGCCGCAGAGCTCAGGTTGTTTGAACACAGTTAAATCATGCGAGATTGACTTTGATGCTCTGTTAACAATTTTTTCCCCTTATTTTCATCCCCTGAGAGATGTAGTCGGCCCTTATATCCAGCCCATGTGCTGCACTTAATCCTCCTTGGCCAAAGATCTTGGCAGGGCTGCTTATGTCCTGCCACTTCTCAAGCAGCACAGCAGGAAGAGTCACACCTTGGAAGCTGTGTTGAAACCAAAGGGACCTGGCCACGTTCCAAACAAACTGTGCCCAGAGCTGCCGGAACTGGACTTGCCTGGACTCCCTGCTACAGGAAAGTCACCACCATTCTTTAGCGTTTTGAAATTATTTCAATTTTACATGAGTATTTTGCTGTCCACTACAGATAGTCTTCTCCAAGATGGCTGGAATAGGGTACAATGCAGGCCAAGGCTTAGCGGTAACACTCTTAGAAATCCCTCCGATATACTGAAACCGACGGGTCCGGTTTCCGTTGGTGTGCGTTTGTAAAGGGGATTTAGAAAATTTTTTTCTCCCTTTTTTAATGACCCACTTCCATCGTCGGGGTACGAATGGAAGACTCTGAGTTTGGACTGTGGGAAGAGGAGCTTTAATATTTGTCAGCATGTCTGCACATTGCTATTCATCAGCACATCTGCCAAAGCTCCTGAACATCTAGCGCAGAGGTTTACCCACAGTGGGGAGTACCTGGGGAGTATTTTTTTTTTTTGGTTACCATCCATTGCGGGGGGTAACATGGGGTCTGTGGGCCCCGAATGTGTGCAATGAGTTGAGGAGCTTCAGTAGGTGTGTGTGAGATGTCCTCATGAGTGTGTGTGCAGTTGGATATATAATAAATGGATCTTTTTATTTTTCCAATGAATTATATACCGGTAAAATCCAGCTCTCTGCCTTGTCTTCATTTAAGTCACACAGAATTTTCTCAAATTCAGTGGCTCCTAAAATTAAACATGAATGCAGTGAAACTACTGATGTGGCCCCATTTTCACAGTATCCTGATAACTTTTTCTGCTGTCCAGAGAAAGTGCCAGCACGGGTACCGTCAGGTCCACCTGGAGAACCGTCTTTGGCAGAAAGTTTAAACCCTTTAGCCCAGAAGAGTTGATTTTGCAGATTTGCCTTAAAGAACTTCGGAAGACGGCAAGTTCCTCTTAGTGACTGTAAAGCTGTCGGTCCGGCACAGCCTGAGCTCTCGAGACGTTCACCATTTTTTACCGTTATTTTATTATTTGCAGTTTTTGTACCGCTGAAGTAGTTCAAAAGTAGCACGAGTCCAGCAGCCTGTGTGACGGACCTGAAACCAGCTGATTTATGGGCAAATCCGGCAGCTACAGAGGGACATTGAATGGACGCTTAAGGACTAAATGCTTTGTTGGCTTATTGACAAAGGTTTATGATTATAATGTATTTATAAATAATTAACATTGTGCAGTCTGTATGTGCCGAATACATCCACTGAAAGACGAAATGTGTATCCATCAAGTCAAGGAACTTTAAACGGCCTTTAGTCACTGGCTGTAAAACTGTGGATTTCATATACAATATACAGAACTGTGCAAAAGTGTTAGACATGCAACTTCAGTGTCTGTTGAGAAGTACAGGTAGATTCTGATCTAGCATCAGGGGGGTTTCTGGTTGGTCCCAAATTCATCCTGCAGCCTGAGAATGACCTCACACACCCAATCTCACTCATACACAACTATGTTGAGCAAAAAGAAGGAATCCTGCAGCAGATGGTCTGGTCCCCACAGAACCCTGATCTCAACATGATCCAGTCAGTCTGGGAGGACATGCAGAGACAGTCAAAGTGTGCAGAAGAACCGTGGCCAGTTTGGAAGAACCTACCGACCTCCACCTTAAACTGCATGCATGTTTGCATAAGAGAATTGATGGTGTTTTAAAGGCAAAGGGTGGTCCCACCAAATATTGATCTGGTTGAGGTTTTTTTGTCTACTGCATTTTTTAGAAGGTTTATTGATCAATAAGTATTCGTGGCATTATTTCTGGAACCTTCCTTGCTTTATAGCATTTTTCCCACAGGTGCCTAACACTTTTGCACAGTAATGTGAAGAGTGGCTTACATTTACGCTTTCTGCATGAACTGTGTATGTTTAGTATTCGCTCTTCATTATGTAGTTAAGCGTTGCTCGTGTTACAGTTAAATTATAACTCCATCCAGCGTCATCCACCGCTTAATCCTGGGCAGGACTGCGGAGGTCTGCAGCCTCTCCTGCAAACACTGGGCTATGAACCGACCCCTGAGTAGGACGTCAGTCCTTTGCAAGGTGGCCACTGACTGCAGGTACCTCACGGCGACCAGGTAACCCGAAACATGTCTTAACAGGGTGCACGGAAACCCATACAGACTCAAGGAGAACGTGCCGACTCCCGGATTTCGACCCGCACCCAGACGGTGTAGGAGGTGGCACCTCGACTCACGGAGCCGCCACACCACCCAGAAGATCTTCTCTGAAGGATCTGTTATTTATTTATTCATTTAGCTCATGCTTTCCTCCAAACTCGGTCATAATGTTAGGTTTGTGTACGACGCCAGTTAGAATTTTTTAACCTTTTATACAGCTGACTACTTTTTCACTGGGTGTCACTTTAGATTAAAATTTAGATTTAAATTCTTGTTATTATTATTATTATTATTTTGATTATTACTGTTATCATTATTGTTGTTGTTTTGCTGTTGGTAGTTATGAAGGTGTGAAATAAAATGTTTTTTTCTGTTCTAAGAGTGCATACTGAAACAGATAAAAACACTGAAAGAGCTGATTTCATTGCAGTGTGTGTGTGTGTGTGTGTGTGTGTGTGTGTGTGTGTTGGAATATTAGCCACTTCATTATTAACCATTTGACAGCTTACACTGGTCTCTGGTGATCCCTTTCCAACATGTCAGCAGATTCGTGGAGAGGCCGCTGTGGGTAAAGAAAGACCCTCCCGACGCCCCACGCGGCACCGGTGACCGATGGATATGGGAGCTGCTCCGGCGTGATGCCGCGTGCCGGAAGAAGCGGGCGTTGATCACGGCACGTCGCCGCAGCTCCGTTGCCCCAGACAGCAGCAGACATTTCTCCTCCATTAAACAAGTCGGAACAGAAGGAGGTGTAAGAGTAGAGAGCCTTGCCGTCTCCACCTAACTGCGCAAACATGCAGAAATAATGAGCATTTCTCAACAATAAGGACGGAAGTGCAATGTGTATTCGTTTGAAAAACATTCTTCATGCCTTCAAGTATTCATAACATTAAAAATGTTCATATCCCGCTTCGCCTGAGGGCCCCGAGGAATGTAGTGGTTTGAAAAATGGGCTCTAAAGCGGGTGCCCTCCTCTTCAGTTGTGTTTTCTACACCAGTGTCCTTGAGGGATGTAATGACTCTGAATTGCTTCAGTAAAACACGGCGCTGTATAAATGGCACCTATAGTGTAAACGGCTGTGGAATAAAACGTACGCCAACACACTAATAGTGAATTATTTCAACTACGCACAAGGGGAACGAACAGCAGGTTGACATATATTCTGCCCGTAACTGCACTCGATATAAAGCTATTGAGATCTGCGTGTGCGTCTGTTCCTTAATCCCGCAGAAGAATCTTGTCTTTAGGGTTGGTGTTACAGTCCAATGAATACTTCCTCGCAACCCCAAACCGGAGTAACCGCGGACCCAGATAACCCAAAGGGGTTTCGGCGAGCGCCGTTTCATCGCTTATCCGACAGAAACGCTCGTGGGCCACAGAATCCATTAACCATGGCGTTTTTTTTCAAGCAGAAGCTTTATTAAATGTATATATTATCAATGGACCGGAGACTACAGTCCGTTGCCATTCTGGCAAATAATACGCTGCATTTCCACACGATCGCATTTCGAAGGTCGAATCCCTTAAGCAGCAGATGTTCTTACGCCTCCGTTACGATAAGCTGCACGTGACCAATGCAGAGGGGGGGACCTCTGCGCTGCTGTAGCCAACCGGTGTATTTTTACACCGGTGTAGACTAGTGAATTTGCTTTTGTTCTTTGAGCTTTTTGATATGTTTGACATCAAACCGTCGGATTCCCTCCATCGCACCCCTTTGTCCGGCTGGTAACTTGGGGTAGGGCACCAGGGCGGGTTGAGCCACTGCGACGCCAAAGCCGACTCGACAGCAGAGGCTCGAGGACCGCCGACAGAGAACGACTCTGGAGGAGGACGGTGGTTGACTTGCGTCGGGCCGAGAAGGATGGAAAACGTCTAAAACTACTGCACCCTGCATGAGAAAGTGGGTCTGTTCCCTTCCCAGCAAAACACGGCAACAGAATGACTCACGTCGTGTACGAATGTTTTAATTATTCGGGATTTCGTGGGTATTAACATTTCGTGTTCAATTTACACGCGCATTATATTTTGATTGAACTAGTTTACTCTTATAGATGTACCAGCGACCCTGCGATGTGCTGCGTTTTGCCAGGTTCTCGCATAAAACACGGTGCGAGCCGTTCGAACAGCACACACGCTTATCTAACACCCCCGGCCTTGTTTGCCAGCCGCATATTTGTGTTACTTATGCAACCGCAGCACCGACTGCGGCGTCCAAACATTTTCCGAGAGCTGCTCGGCGCTGGCTGCACACGTCCTCCTCGCGCCCAGAGTGCCAGTGGTGGCTGGTGGGAGGCAGCTGGGTCTTCTCCACAGCTTCTGCGAGCGTCAAATGCGTCTCGTGCGGATCTCGCACCGGACCGGCAAAAGTGCGGACGGAGCTTTTTACCTCCGTGCCGGTCCGTGCGCAGCGTCTCGAGTGGCACCGATCGATCCTTCAGCAGCAGTTTGTGGGAAAGATCTAGTCGAACGAGGAGTGTGCGGTGGCACAGTTGCAATGTACTAGAGGATCACAGCAAGTATAAAGTCCTAAATGGATGGACAAAGTGACCATTGTTTATTCATTAAAAAAGGTAGTAAACCTTACCGAAAAAGGATTATAGCACACCGGGGCCTACCGGATCTGGGACGGGACCAAGTGTAATAACAAGATAGGAGTTTAACTCCGACAACGTAGAGTCAGCAGTACAACAACTGGGACACAAAACTGTATACGGAAAACAAAACTAAACTTTCCAGAGTTACTAAGGTCTGTCCTGCCTTGGCTGACTGCTGTGGAAAACAGTACTTTGCCGAGGAAAAATGTTTCTTTGTTAAGTAGAAGTGTTTATTATGGGAAAGTGTCTTGTAAGGTAGGTGAGGTAGGGGCCCCTGTTATTTTCCCCTCAAGGGCCGAATTGAACGAATGAGGCAAAGTCATGGGTTCCTCCATCGTTTTCATATTTATCCATTTGATTTTGCTCAACTTTGAACGGGAGACACGACAGCGGAGGGTTGAAACAAGAGACCTGAAGCTGAGGGAGTTTTGGAGCAGTTGATATCGAAGGTATTGATCCAGGTGGGCTTTGGAGCGCCTGCTCCTGTCTTGGTTCTTGATGATGCTCATTGAAAAAAATGAAGATTCAGTTATAGGTGGTGGGAAATATTGAAAGGAGCAGCACTGTAATTGCTCTCGTGCTTCTAACTCCGAGGACCACGTTTCCCCGGAAGTCATTCACACCGACTTCTTCGTTTTGCTCTTTGAGCAAATCCGATTTTGACGTTTCCGAGATCTCCGGTTGAAGAGATGAGTCATCCGTGGAAGGAAGTAGCCTTTTGGCCTCAGAAGTCCACTAGCCATCTGCAAAAGTGGAAAATGTTGTAGAAAAAGATGGATTTCCCTTGAGAGGTCGTAGCTTTCAAAATGCTCCTTGAAATTCTCTACCAGTCTCGCTGTGACTGTGCGCATCAGGGAATCCGCTCGTATTTTGTGTTTATCGCAATGTTGCCACGGTTTCGGAAAGCGCAGCTTTCCTCCCCGTTGGTCGTTCAAGCAGGTCCAACCTTAAGCGGAAGATGTCAACGGCCTCACACGTGTGCTCAACGGTACGGTTCATGTCTACCAATTGCAAATGAAGCTGATTTAGATGAGACGTGATGTTAGAAAAGTGCGAGCTTCTTGGTTCTGCAGGCAACCTAGAAGGGAAACAGTACAAAGGTACAAAGTTCTGTAGTTTCCACACCACCAATAACACACGGCCCTTGCTAAGCCAGCACACATCATTACGTGTGAAGCTACTGAAGCTCATCGCTGTTCCCGTGGTGTTGCTTTTTCCCACAGTTTGGCACCGAACCCTCGCCCATTTGTGAGCGAAGCAGCGAAATGCCATTAGCCCACGGTTAACAGCTGTTAGCCTGCGTCCCAGACCATTGTGCTGTCCAATTGACAATTTTGCCCATGTTCAAGAAATTTTTTAAGAACCGGCTCAGTTCGCCGAAAAGGATTTTGCCGGTCGTGCCTTCACGTGGGGGGCAAACAGAGCACTCGAGCCCTCCTGTCAAAAACCACGCAAACACTGATAGTTAAGTGAGCCCTGTCACCAGACAAGTCGACGCATTTTCCAGATGACGGCAGTGAATCTCCAAGTGCTGCTTAACAACGGCCACCTTGCAGACGGAGCACAGCGAACGGTCCCGTGAAATGAAGCCAAATTGTTCGGTGAAGTCAAAAGCGAGTCGCTGGTTTTCGTTATCGACTTTACGCTTTTCAGGACTTACGTACGCCGTGCTTGTTTGTTTTCCTTGTTGCGGTAGCTATTTACCGGCAGGCTACCCGTGACGCTCAGATTTTAGCGGTAGACAGGCTTCGCCAACGTACACGTACTTGCGGAGGGATACGTGTTGGCAGCGGTCAAACGGTAGCTCTAACAGACCTCTCGGTCACCTACTGGGAAACCCTGCTGTAGAAGTACAAGTAGCTGCTAGGTTCTCACTGGAGGAACAGATTTGTACCCCTAAGTGTCATTACTTTTCTATATTTGCATGCATATGCAAACAGTATAAAACAAGGCAACGAAGAGTTTGGCGATTTTCCCTTAATACAGAAATAGTAACGGCTGTGTTATTTCTTTGCTCATTGTTGGACTTATAATAAATATGTTTTAATATAAATGATGTTTGTTGTAGTTCTCTGACACTGGCTGCACCTGGGACTGGTTATATTACCAGGCTGCGCCCAGGTGTAGCTGCCAGTCTTGAACGTTGGCCTTGGCCGGGCTTCAGGCTGCCACAGGTGCATTTCGGTAAAATCTTTAGTGTTTATTACGCTGCAGAAATGCACGATTTCAAATAGGAACGAAAGTTACCTTTTGTCACAACAATAAATCCATTTGTTTCCTTCTCCTTTTAAACTGGGGAGGTTTTTAAAGCGAAGGGTGGCACATGGCGTGTTGTTTGCCTGTGGCTGGAATCGATCCTGCCGCTGAAACTGGGGATTAATACCTGAAACTGGAACAAATATGTGCAGAGCAGCCTAGCAAATGCATATTCCCCACACCGGGAATGAAACTAGTCCCCCTTCTTTGGCTGTTTTGGTTTTTCCTGAATCCCAAAAAGAATCGCGCCACAAACACAAACAATCGCATTTAAAAAGTCTGTATTTGTCGTATTTGTCTTTTTTTTTATCCACAATCCGTGTGGTTCTGTAAGACACTAGACAGTCGGTGAGAAATCACTGCAAATGACTCCTGCTGGTGATCAAACTGTCACGTTTAAAAAGCTTCAAAAGTAGCACTAAGTTAACAAAGTACAACCGGTTATCTACACAGTCCTTTGTGAGAGCGATATGAATGTGAGGGTTAAAATGGCGATAACTTTGAAAATATTGACAAAACACTCTTTTAAAAATGTGGTCTGTTAACGTAGTCTCGTTTTCTTAGAAATCTTTCTTGAGTTTCTTCAGTGTCGGGAACGCGGAACTGCATCGAAGTTTTAAAGGTAGTTTTATATCCCGGGGCTGTAGAAATAAGCCGGGAGGCGGTGGATGAGGTGGGACGACCAGAGGAAAATCCGCTGATCCTGTGGCCTTGTTTACCTGTTGTTAAGTGCGGGGGGGTGAGAAAGTGAGGAATAGGTGGGAATATTTATTTGCAAACTTATTATCCTGTAAAGCAGAGGCAATAAACCCCCGCGAAGGAGAATTCTGCTGCGGGCGTATCGAAATGCGGGAAACGTTGCTGCACGTCTTTTTCCAAACGCAGCTTTTAGGAAGGTCAAAGCAGGCAACTCATACCAGTATTTTATATCAGCACCTTCTTTTATTTAACCAGCATCCTTCGTTTTATTTATCCTTTACTGCTTTACATAGTTGGGTGGTTTCTTCACTCTGTCAGCTCAGGGTGATGAAGGGTACTTCAACAAGAGGTGGGATTTGAACCAAACAAAGGAGAAAACAACAGCGAAACCCCATTACTTTTGTTTATGAAGCCCAGTGCAGCAACTCAACAAAGTGCTGCTCAGAAGTTTGGGTACAACTGGGAAATATTTTTTATGGGGACAAACTGGACTGAAGAGGAGAGGGAAAGACACCCAACAGTCGCCTATGGCCAGGAGGACATCCTGGTGGGTAAAAAAAGGGTTTGTAGTTCTCTTAAGCTCCTTCAAACCCGTTCAGGGAGACATGAAGAAGGTTAGCCTGCAGCATCTCTAGCTGCTGAGACGGGCAAGATGGAGGCCTGTCTGCCCACAGGTGGGACAGCGACGGCTGTGTTACGCGGTTGTGGAAATTTTGTTTGCCAGACACACTTTATGGTCATTGTGTCATTGTGGTGTGAACTTTTTCCGCAACGGTCAAGACCTTCATGACTGTCCTGCCACTCTAATATGCAGAAAACCAGTCTTACTTTTCTCAGGTTATTATTCTGTGCAGTTTGTGCCTGTTAGTCCACAATATGCTTCTCTGGATGTGACCTTAGCGTGTTTTTACACCAGGTTTGTTTGCCAGAGTCTAATCTTATTGGTGTTCCGAGGTTAAAAAAGTAATCATTTCCGGTCTTTTTCACAGTTACGCGTTTTTTGCGTTAATAAAAGGACCATCGGTTGATTTGCAGCGCAAGTCTGTTTGTTTAATGCCATCGGTGGGTTTTTATTTCACCTGATAGATCGAATAATGATGTCAATAACTGGGCAGCAGTTATGCGAAGTGTTACTGTTAATGTTACTTCATCATTCCAACCAGACAGTCATTTCTGAGTACAGAGATCATTACCGGCACCTGTCGGTGTCCGTGCCGTGAATGGCTTTGGGCTTCTCGCGGCAGAAGGTGCCATGGCAACAGAACTTCTTGCACAACACAGGGCCCGATGTGCAAATCTGCAGGGCCTGATAGACAATGTCATCAGTGAGGGATTTGTTTCCAGCGTATCGGCTTCCTCACGTCGCCGACGGCGTCTCATTTGGCATGAGATGTCCCCAAGGGCACCTATTTCAAGTAATCTCTGGTGTGTTGTCTTTGTACGGCTTTCAAAGGCTAAAACAAATCAAAGTTCAGAACAAAAAAATAACAAGAATCCAAGAAGTATGTAGGACTGTGTGCTGCAAAAATTCTGTCTGTCTGTCTGTCTGTCTGTGTGTGTGTGTGTGTGTGTGTGTGTGTGTGTGTGTGTGTGTGTGTGTGTGTGTGTGTGTGTATTTGTGCTTTATTCTTGCATGGCATGGTTAACCCACCCACAGAACTATTATACAACCAACATAATCTCAGGGTCATTGCCAACCCCTGGACTTCCTACCACGGTTGGACACATTAACTATGTACACAGAAAAGCATGATGGGAGCCATAATTCCACCTGACATTACACTATCTATCTATCTATCTATCTATCTATCTATCTATCTATCTATCTATCTATCTATCTATCTATCTATCTATCTATCTAAAGTTTCCAGCTTAAACATAGTTTTATTGTTAATGTATATAAGAACCAGTGCATACTGCATGAACTTGCATGAGCTTGAAACAGCCTCCTTCATGGATAGCAAATGTAAAATCCAAGAAAGAGAAACTTACAGACACCGACCTCTGGAACCCCAGCTGGGAAACACAAAAGTCGGTTTATACAACAGTCAATTTAACAGGAACCTTCCATTCATCCATCCATCCATCCATCCATCCATCCATCCATCTTCATTATCCACCCGTCCTGGTCAGCACTGTCCTGGAGGGTGTACCTGGTGGAAGGGATCCCTGCCCGTCGCAGAACAACCACACGCAAAGTGCACTCACCTGAGTTAACCTGAAACACCTGTGTTTGGACTGTGAGAGAGACCTGGGTAGAACACGCTAACTCCGCACGGACTGAGCGGTCTTCACACTTACAGCCAAGCAGCCCCGACACTGAGATTCCACCCGCTGCACCGCTGTGCTGCCCTACACGAAAAAAATATACCAAATACATTTTCAAATGCACAGATTTTCCTCTCATTGTGAAATCACAAGGTGACAAGTGTTCATGACCATCAAAGCAGTTAAAATAGGGAGAAAAAAAAACCATAGGCAGAGTTTTTTCGAAGGCTCGTGAGCTTCTAGCAGCGCAGCGCAGCGATGTGGCCTGTCGGCTCCTTTGACACGTTCTGAAACATTGCTGTTTGCCTCCACTTGGTATAAATTGGATGCCAGTTTGATCCTTGGGGCAGTAAGCTGTGATGGAAGCTGTAATTGAGATCCACGCGCAGTTTGCCCACCAGGGATGTGACTGCCGGAATATTTCAGATTGAATCAGCGGGGCAGAAAGAATGCCACCAAGTTCGGTCCCGACCAAGACATGCTGACTTTTTTTCTGGAAAAGGGACATTTCTGTGTCCCTCCTGGTCCCCTTAACACAATCGTGCGACAAACACTGAGCCCGGTGATCTTCTCTCAGGCGTGTCCCATGGGACATCTGAAGGAAGTCAACTAAGTGACGATCCTTCAACTTCGACCAAAAAAATTAAAAATCGCAGCCAGACACTTAGTCACCCTTTACTAACTGTCATATTGGACTACTTAGCCAGACATTATATTAATCCCAGGTATCAACAAATCCTGGATGAGATGTTTCGTGAAGAATCAGAGCCGGGCGAATGAAACGGAGTGAGATATAATGTGACAGTACAAATTGAACCGGGCCATAAACCAGCTGTTGTGAACTTGTTGCTATGTCTGCTACGTGTAAAAAAAAAAAAAAAAAATCCGATCTTTCACGGCCGTGCGCAGAAGTTTGGTTTTATTATGATTAAATATGATTCAATTTCAGTGTAGTTATTGCTTATAAGTGTCCTCATTTGAACGATCATTGAAGCGAGTGCTAATTTTCCAGGCTAGAAATGAGCGGGAATGACAGCGGGAAGGAGGGAATGCCGGGACTCCTTGCATCCCGCGAACCCTCGGCCTTAAGCTGCCCGTCTCCGCCGATTTTTTTGCGGTAAAACTGCGGGAGCTCTAACCCGAGGGCCCGGCCCGACTTTTGAATATCCGAGCAACGGCACCTTAAACAACGGTTCGCGTTGGTTACGGGATGGGTTGGTTGTTGACGGGCGTGAAAAAGAAAAACCGGTACCTGGACTTTTGGGGAGCTGATCTACAGCTGCAGGATCATCATTGATCTGCCACAATGAAAATCAATAGAGAGCGATCACCGAAAACGCTGACATAACAGGCATTTATAACCCAGTTAGCCGAGACGTGCACAGAATACCATCTGCTCCTCTGTTTTCGGTTTATTGATTTCAAAAAAAGAACACAATGCAATAACACAACCTTTGGAAGATCATGAGATGGATCCCACATGCATTAACGCTAGAAAAATATCTATAAAAAAACCCGGAATTTCCAGGCCTCTCCGTGCGAAAAGGAGATGTGATCCGGGTTTCTTCACAGGAAAATCCGCTGCTCAAACCCAGCTGATCTGCAGGGTAAAATCGAAATCGATGACGATCATCGGCGATCTCCTGGTCTCTTCAAATCCATCGGATTCAGAAACTAATGTAATAAAGTCAGACACAACTGTGAAAAGACTGGCTCGAAAATGTAATTTGACAAAGTTAAGTGAAGCCCTGAAAAAGTGGATAAATGCGTTTCCCAGGGACGACTAACTGAATGAATGTCAGTAAAGAAATTCCGCAGAAGAAGAGGAGCTTGGAAGCTTGGAAGGCCTTCAACTGGAGAAGAGGCACAACAACAAACCCAAAAATTAGACACTGAAATAAGGTCCTATCTTCAGAACAGCCACATCCACCCATCTCGAACCTACGAAGCACAGAATACCACATTAGCTGGAGAATAATGTCTCATCACCGCCCAGAGAGCAAGGAAATGAAGAATTTTTTACATAGACAAAATGTACCATGTTGGAGACTCAGAAATAAGGTGTAAATCAGGAGCCAGAGATGCTGTAGAACTATATGACTATAATAAGATAAGTGTTAATGTGTCACAAAGCAAGAAAGAAGGACAACAGGGGGATGTTCAGGGTCACTAGCTGGTGTCTGAGGAACATCAGAAGAAGTCCTTAAGAGTGGAGGTTGCCCATGTCAAACTTCAAGACAGGGAACTATGGCATCACAGTGACCTGCAGCCTTGGAGACTGACAGCACAGCTTTATTGAGGGAGCGTGGGAATGGACTTTTGGGTCAGTATTTCTGCTGTACCTGGTTATGAGGCAAAGGTGGAAAGATATGAGGAACAGGGGCTAAGGACAACAAAGGGGTTCCACCAAAAGTGAGGTTATCGATGCGAACATGGGAACCGGGCCCCTTTAAGTCGCAACATTAGAGACAAACTAAACCAGACGGGAAAAAACAATAGAAAACGGCTACAGCAGATGAAAACCTTGGCCTTTCTGCTCCCACTTTATTCTGTCCCAAACTTCCCTCAAGTGTCTCAGGCAAGCTGCTTAAAAGTCTCCAGTCAGTGCCTTCAGTGGTCCGCGGGTGGTCAAGATTGCCTTGAAAGTAGCGTGGAGTGGCAAGCAGCCATCAGCTTCATCCCACCTTCTGTCTGGGTCCACAGCTCCCCAGGGCAGAGTCTATATTTCAAACGCGGGGTTTCTCCGTGCAGAAACGTGCTACATTCTGAACGTCTTCATCCTTCAACGTTGCCAAAGGCTGGAAATGGTTCCCTGTCGCTTTATTAATATTCATCCTTCCTACCTTATACGCGGCTGCTTTAATTCACACACACACTTACACCCCACGTGTGCTGGTCAGAACTACCGTCTTCTGTTCCGATTAGTGCGCACTTTTGCTAGAAAGAAGATTCCGGATTAACGGTGATGTTCCCATCAGGGCCGTGCAGGAACCGCAAGGAGCTGATGTGCAGAACATGGGGGTGTTTGTGAGCTTCTCCAGGACAAGTGGGCGGAAGAAGGTTTCCTTTCGTTAAAATCAAACAAATATACTACGTTTTTGTAACATCATCATCATATATGTAAAATGCCGCTAGGCAGAGCTGCTCCTATTTCAACCAGCAGCACTTTTCATTTTTGCCCACTTTCACCTTGGGACGACACGGCAGAATGTCCAAGTGTAGATGGAACCCCAGAGCTGCTGTATTAACTGATGCTGATGTATATTTTTCTAGCTGATTTGTGCTGTTACATATAAGCTGTTTATAAAATACAGTACTGTGCAAAACTCTTAGGCACCTGTGGGAAAAACGCCATAAAGCGAGGATGGTTCCAGAAATAATGTCATGAATACTTATTGATCAATAAACCTTCTAAAAAGTGCAGTAGCCAAAACAAACCTCAGTCAGATCAATATTTGGTGGGACCACCCTTTGCCTTTAAAACACCATCAATTCTCTTATGCAAACTTGCATGCAGTTTAAGGTGGAGGTCGGTAGGTTCTTCCAAACTGGCCACAGTTCTTCTGCACACTTTGACTGTCTCTGCATGTCCTCCCAGACTGACTGGATCATGTTGAGATCAGGGCTCTGTGGGGACCAGACCATCTGTTGCAGGATTCCTTCTTTTTGCTCAACATAGTTGTGTATGAGTGACATTGGGGGTTTGAGGTCGTTCTCAGGCTGCAGGATGAATTTGGGACCAACCAGAAACCTCCCTGATGGTAGATCAGAATCTACCTGTACTTTTCAACAGACACTGAAGTTGCACGACTAACACTTCTGCACAGTACTGTGTATTTTAGGTCTTTAACATGAGCTTTTTATGCTGCCACTTGACACTGACGAAAGATCTGCCTCCTTACTGTGTTTTAAATCCTAAACTACACCCAGTACGACACCCTGCCTTGTGAGCTGTAAGCAGGACAAAGGGTGTTTTTAGCAAATTTGTAGCTTTCAGTCATAGTGTCTTTATCCTTTTAGCCACTCCCCCACCTTCAAGCAAGAACCGTCCCTCTGGGGGGGGGGCCTGGCCTTTGCCCCCTGACCCCTTGAGAGACTCCAGCCGCCCCCACGTGGCCGCCCCACTCTGCACCGGTCAAAATCCACGCGGTTCCTTGAAGACGAGCAGCACAGCAGTCCATCATTCACAGCACCCGCTGAGGGACGTGAGCTCAGGAGCTTCCGGCGTAGCTGGCGAAACACCGCCGCACATTCCTACCCCTTTTTCTCCCTCCCCGCAGATATTCGGCATTCAGTAAACGTCGTCGGAGAATTTCAAAGAGTTCTGCAAAAGTTGCTTTGCATTTACAGCCAGTTTTTCCGAGCGCTGCTGTTTATTTTATTTCATTGTTGGGGTTTTAAGTTCTTTTCCAGCGTATGATGGGGAAAAAAATGAAACTGCAGTGAACTTCAGAAAGGGAACATCTTGAAGGCTGGGCAAATGCGGTTACATAATTCCTGTCTCTTTAACTACACCCAAAACATCAGTGTGACAAACATCAGATTCACATCATTTGCATGCAGAGAGCAGAAGCGTTTTTGTAACAATGTGTTAATGCAAATTTGCACCTATTTTGGTTTGTTTATTATTATTTATTACAGGGAGGTGCAATGAGTAGCGCCGCTCACGTGTGGGTTCGAATCCAGCTCAGGCTGTGTGGGGTTTGTATGTTCTCCCCACGTCTGTGTGGCTTTCCTCCAGGTGCTCTGGTTTCCTCCCGCAGTCCGAACACATCTAAACCCAAACGCTGAATACACTGGTGGGCCCGTTGTGGATGTCTGTGTTGATGGCCGCACATAAGATCTGGGGGGGGACATTAGCTAACCTGGGGTCCTTCTGGACAAAATACCACAAAACCAGTGAGAGCAACTGTCTGTCTGTCTGTCTGTCTGCCTGTTCGTTCCTCCAAATCCACAAAAGTATACCATCAGGAACTGGTTGGGGATATGGATATGGTAGTGAGTTCATGCTTATCAGAGCATGGTGAGAAGAAGGCTGAAGGTAACGTGAAAACTGTAAAAGCCAGTAAAAGGCACTGAGACTCCAGTCGGTGGACAGACAAGCTGAGGGCAAAAGCGAAGAGCACGCAAGATAATTTCTCGGACACGAGAAACGAACGAGATGTTCCCAAAGTGACAGCAGTAGATTTGAAGGTGTTTACCTGCAGGTAGTTTCCGCAACTTCACCGTCCCAGAAAAGCAGGAGTTTCAGGAAGCTCTGTCTGCCTCGTAAATTCACTTTTAAACTGTCTCTTTGTCTAGTAAAGTTCCGAAAAAAGCCCAAGGAAAAGAGCAGTGGAGTAACCAGCGCAGCTCCCGCCGGCTGAGCGATGACCCCCGGTGTAATTGTCGGTTATAAGAGGTAATGAAATGCAGGTGTAACATTAGGCGTATTTATCATCCACATAATCGCTTATGAATCCACAGAAATGGCTTGTTTTTTACTAGTGGGTTTTATAGTTTTCTTCGAAGGCAATTTTGCATCCATGTGTATCTTTGCCTGCCCCTCTCTTGGGTGTAAGAGATTGGGAGAGGGGGACTCACTACTGCTTTGCCGTGGTCACCAAAGTGTACTTTGTTGAACTGCTTTAGCTACACTTGTGCCTTAAGGTGATGTGGGCTTTTAACACGCGAACCAAAACGAATATCAGGTTCAGGCCTTAAAGCATTTCTTGTGTTCTCCTCTGCATGTGGACATCTGGGGGTCTTAACCTCAAGTCTTGGACAGCAAGTTCTCAGCTCAGCTCTTTTGGTGGATTAAGGGGGAAAGTTGTTGGCAAAATGAAGTGTGTGTGTGTGTGTGTGTGTGTGTGTGTGGTTTTTTAACCTTAACCACTCTTTAATACCATTACAGGATAGACTCATATTGTTAAAGAGTTCTAATGAGGCTTACAATGTGAGGAACATCTTCAACCACCATCCATCCATCTGTTTTCAGTAGCTGCTAGTCCAGCTCAGGCTCATGGTGGTCTAGAGCCAATCCAAGGAAGCACAGGGTGGAGTTTCTCCACGATCTAAACTGTGAGAAGAAGCCAGAGCGCTCAGGAGATGCCCAGCAGTAACCTGTTGTGCCAACTACGTGCTTCATACCACCAATATTTGTTACCTTCTTTTATTACCTTCCTTGTCAGACACTGTACTGGTTTTCGGTTACGATAAAACGACAAATATTAACAATACCTTTTGTAACAAGACAGCTAAGAGTCGACAGCTAAAGGAGAAAAAACCCAGCTTTGTCCTTCTTAGTAAAAATGGCGTTTAGATCATGGCTCCTACGACATACATCTCCATCTGTGGACGAGACAAGATGTGTGAATGAATCTGTACATCCCCGCAGGGCTTCAGGAAAAACTACTTCATCACTTATAAAGCACGTTGTCACCTAGGATAAGTTGGAATATCGGCCGTAATAAGGAGGAAGGGTGGGTAGAAACAGGCTAGTTAGAGACGGGGAAAAAGGAGAAGAAAGCAGACAGAACAAAACCATTTTGCCATATTAATGTCTTGGGTGATTCATTTCTTGAATAATAATTTTCTTGCACATTTGCGGTGTGGTGTGTGGTGTGAAAACCAGAACTAAGTACCTATATTAAGGCTTTTTGGACGACTTCTTTGAAGGCAAACTGTGAAATAAGGGTTTACGAGTTTGAGGAACCTACCGAGACGTTCGAGCACGTACACAAGGGGCGGGAGGTTTATCCTTCTGAAATTTGGGGAAGTGGGAAACTGAAGCGTCAGGAGAAAATTGTCAGTTTTTTGACTTGTGACTCAGCTACAGACAAAGCAGAAGACGGACACCTGACGCTGAAAAGCAGCGAGGCTTCCGGATATTTCCATTTCCGGGCGGCAGGGCCGGGGCGAGACGGGGTTTATACTGTCAGGGCGCAAACGCTCTTCATTACCTTGGGGTCTCTTCTTCCTGCCAACTCGGCTGCCAGCCGGAGTCAGTGTGACTACAGTCTGTCGGACGGAAGCGAAGCCTACGAGAAGAACGGTGACATTTACCTCTGGTTCTAAATAAACTCAAAACAGGTGTCGTTTTCTGGGAAATGTTTCCATCATTTGAATCCTACGCTGACCTACTGCCCAAATGTACAGGTGGTGGGATTTGAAACTTCACACTGTTTATTAAGTTTTGTTTCAGCACTTCCAGTTTAGCATTAAATGGTCAAAACTGTCTTGTTTCATGTGGCGCCACTTTAACTCGCGGGCGCTACACACATCACAGTGTGACATCTCAATACGGGGGGTCTCCGGCTCGGGACGGCGACGTCGAGACGGCAAACTGCTCAAAGGTTTGTTGTCAGAATAATTTCACACGTGGAACTCGGAAGGAGTCACCAAGGTCCGGACGCCCAAAAATCTTGGTTAGTCCAACACCACGCGCGCAAAGGGTGGTAACATCTCACGGCAGCCAACAAAAAGGCACAGCCGAACCATTCGATCGACCGAAGACCAGAACAATGAGCGTGAGGGCTGTTGCAAGGCATGCTGGGAATGCTGCCACAGCGCTGCGCGACGGCGCCCTCTGGGGCCACTACAACGCCTTTAAGGCTTCGCTATTATTTCCGCTTTCTTCTCTAAATCGATTTTATTTCAGTTCTTTTTTCGGCGCCACCGAAACACTCGCTTTTCCCACTTGCTGCCCACTGTAAGCAGGAAGGGAATCGCGGTCGGAAAGTTACGTAAATAAACCAACGTTAGTGTAAATGAAACTCAATCCCTGCAAGACACCCAAAACTGACTGAGACCAGTCAGTACAACCAAGTTATCTGTCAAGTGACCCGGCGGAAAAGGTTTTTTTTCACGGATTACTTTATTAAACCTCAGTAAAAATACGGCCACCAGATAAACACTTCCGCGGGGGTACAACACACATTCATGTGGACGCACATCAAAAAGACGACGAAGAAGGCACCGCAACCCACGTGCGCTCATTCCAGAACAGTCACAGGAGAATTAAAAGTTCTATAAACACGTCGAATAGGAAAATTTAAATTCGCAAATAGCGATACAGGTTGTGCTGCGATATACGTCCCCAGCTCAACCCCATAATAAAAATTATGGCACCTCAGAAAACGTTTAACACAATAAAATCACAAACACCACAAATGCCTCATAAAATCACATCACAACAATGTACAAAAGACCCCGGAACACACAAAATGTTCACAGTTAAACCGCAATAAAACCATAATACTCACACAACAACTATTGACACTATGAAACTCAAACTGAAACTGAAAATTTCCACAGTTAAACGCACGGCTCATTTCACAGACCCCCCACGGATCAGAACGGACCTGCATTGACACACGGTGTCAAGCACCACCAAACTGTCCCACTCGACAGTCGTAATCTCTCCGTTCCTCATCTCCGACTTTATTAAAACTACCGACACAACCACACCCAAAAAATAACTAAACCCGTCATGTGAAAAAATAAAACCCTGGTTTAAAACCAACAAATATTCACAAAACATGACGGTAAAAATCTAAGACAGTTAAAAACACCCCGAAACTTACCGGCAGAGTCCACCGCAGCAGGTGGTCGGCCCCCTGGCCGGTTCCAGGGTGCTGCTGAACTCAACCTACCTTTGTGGGTGTGAACACGTCTTCTCTTCTGAAATAAAAATTGTTAAAGACAAACACTCAAAAACATAAACAAGGAACTAACAAGCAAACAATTGATAAATATGAATAAACGTATAAATAAATATAACAAATATATAAACATAAACAAAAAAACCATGCATTATATAAACACTCACCTCAGTGAAGCACTAAACTACACTACAATAACTAAAATCTAAATATACATAGATAAATGAATGCATAAATAAATGAATATATGAATAAAGCAGCCAAAATATATATGGCAGTAAAACACATACATGATATATATAAATAAATACTAAAAATATACAACTAGATATATAAAAGTGAATAAAACCCCACACCTAACATAAAACATGAACACACAATAAAATAAACACACACTGACCCAAAAATAGGGGTCGCAGGTTGTTGTTTGCGAAAACTGACGCGGGTTACTTACCCAGGATGGAGAAGATGCCACAAAAACCTCTTGCGGCTCCAGCCAAAAGAGACCTTTCCACCTCTCCTTGGCTTCTGTGTAGCCCCACTGCGTGACCTCCATCTCCATCCTAAACTTGAGGTTGGCCCTGGTTTTTGCAAACACCCCCTGGACACTCAAGTCTGCCCCTGTTTGGACCAGCTGGCATCTTGCGTTTCAGAGAGTCTGCTTGGTCACGCTTATCGCCAGCCAGGCCCGGGCGGCCTCGGCCTTCTGAGCGCCGGGGTTCCCCCCCTTCGACACTTTGTCGTACGTCAAAACCATCTGCGGTTCAATTTTTCTGCCAAGAGCCAGACCTCCCTCACCTGCTCGCAGTTCCAAAAGGCGTGAGAGAGGGTTTCCCTCTCACCGCAACGGGTCCACGGACAGTGTGGGTGGCTGGACAGTGTGTCCCTCAGTGGCAACTTACCCAAAAGGCAGCGCCAGTTCAGGTCCTGCAGGTGGTGGTCGAGCCCCTTGGCTTGAATCCTGGCCCAGGTGCCGTCCTCGAGGCCCAGCAGAGCCCAAGTCCCCCTTCTCTCCAATACAGCTTTGTACAAGGCCCTGTGTTTGAGGAGGGTGCCTGTCTCGATCCCCGCTGCGGTGGTCTTAGCCCACTCGACAGCGTGCCTGTAATGAGCAGGCCGGGTCTCAGCGTTCGGCCCGATGTTGGTCCAGGACTTCACCAGGTGACGCGTCGGATGGCCCAGCCAAAGACGCACAAAGTGCTGATGGGGATGTTCCAACGGAGCTACCAGATGGTTACAAATCTGGGAAAAGAAGAGGCAATCCAGTTTCAAGGGCATATCTGGTACGCCCCCTCCCTCCTTAGGAAGGTACATGACTTCCCTGCTCATGTACTCATACCTGCCCCCCTAGACAAGATCAAAAATGTCCTTCCTAAGGCCTCTTCTCATAGGGAAGGGCAGGGGGTCCACCTGCGCTAAGTACATCAACATGGGGAGGATGTCCACCTTCAGGGCCAAACTTTTCCCTATAAATGAGAGGGACCTGGTCCTCCACAGTCCCATTTTTCGTCTGGCCTTTGCCAAGCGTTCCTCCCAGTTCGCCCTGGCCGAATCTTCCGTGAGGAAGTTGACACCCGAGCACTTTGAGAGGACCGTCGCATCTGGGAAAACCCCCGATGCCGTCTGTCCTATTTTTCCAGCTGCCAAAGTACTTGATAAGTGACTTGCTGAGATTTAGCGCCGCGCCGGAAGCACGACCGAACGCCTCGACGGGGTCCAACGCTTGACCGAGAGACCGGTCCGAACACACAAACAACGTAGTGTCGGCCGCGTACTGGGCCAGCTTTACAACCTCCCTGCCGCTTCCCGGCAGGAGAAGGCCATCGATTCCGGGTCGTTTCACAGATATTTTGAATGATTTCTGATATTGTGCTGCCTTTTGTTGAAGGATTATTGCAGGTTCTGGTCTGAAGTAATCGGCATAAACTGATGTCCGGGTCACGGTAAGATCTGCACCTTCTAAGTGGACGACCTCCTGTGCTGCATAATGCAACTACCTGACATACTGTGCAAACATCAGAACATTTAATCCAGTTAAACCGGCACAAAGTCGGCACTAAAGCACTGATGCAAAAGGAGAACAACGGCACCCAGCCGATGAAGACCCGTCCTCCTCTTTCTCCATATCTTCATTGTCAGGAGAAGACTATCTGAAGAGGGAACCTAAAAATTAACCAAAAGTAGCCAAAAAAACAAGGTAAAAACAGGGACGTCCAGGTTTCGTTTTCCCACCACTTTGCTGCTGTTAAGTCGCCGACAGATATAACACCGCTTAAGAGAGAATAACCCGCCGAAACCCAGTCGTCCGGTTCTATTTACACACTACGTGTTGCCGAGTCCTTACGACACGCCGCCCCTTTAAATGATATCGCACATCTGCGGACTGGGCGTGGAGAACTTTCTAGAAATCCTGGAAACGCTTCCAAAAATCTTTTGATGCTACTTCTGGTGTGGCTGTAGCCTGGAGACATCAACTAGTGGTACATTTGCTGGTACAGCCTGATACCCAGAATAACGCCCTGAGACCGGAGTCTCAGGGAGGAACATCGGAACCGTCCACACTATACCGCTCCGGCATCAAAAGGTGGAAATTCGCCCAGACATTTTGGGCGACCAAAGTTGAAATCAAAACCGGTGAGATTTAAGCCCTTTCGCCATTTTGCCGTCTACTGTCTCTGTTAACTAGACTAAAAATAATGGTTTTTATAGTTCCCACCCTTTGGCCTCTAGGTAGCGTGAGTCAGGAGTCCTGTGATGGAGGAATGACGCTCAAATGTTAAAACTAGGCTGCTAATAAATATTTGAATAATGAAGAGGTAACAACCTGGTTCTGTACGTCATCTGCCTCCCTGGGACACGATGAGAATCAGAGCAAAGGTTGTGAGCGTAACCTTACCCTTAGTACCCCCAGCTGCTCGCTGTTATCCTGGCTTCTTGGATCGCGGAAACAAGTCAGCTTTGAGGAGCTGCCGGGATTTACTTTGTTTTCTGCTTCCTTTTACTACTATCATGAGTGACAGAAGGGCAGCTGTGAAGCATCAGTTTGTTCCGAATAAGCGTTCATTTCGTATAAACAGCAAGCAGGAGGGAAATAACATTCTGCGCGCAACTAAACAGCGTTTTCCAAATATCAACCCCCCCCACACACACACACACACACACTCTCACTCACACTGAGAACATTTAAATGGTCTGAATATGTCCTGCAGAGAAACTGCTCATCTGCACATGACTTCTTTCAGTAGCAGACAAACTGGTGTATTAACAGGAGGGAAGAACTTCCCAAACAAACGCGAGACTCTGAAAGTTGAGACCTGAGACGAAAAATAATAAAATATGCCCAACACGTCGCATCACTTCAGATTTATCCCCGTCGCCTTCACTGCGGGATTTTGCTGGTAAAACACACCTCGCCATCAGGGTCTGGGGCGCTCGGGGGGGAGGGAGGGGGGCTGTTTGTTTGGGCTTCACGCGAAACTTCAACGGTCTTCTGTGCTTTAGTGTTTCCGGCAGACAGGTAATTATATACGGGAATATAGCCAAGAACAATCCTCCTCTTTCCAGCATTTGTTACTCCATCTGTGTTTATTTGGTTATTGGAACTGCTACTTAAACCACTATGATGGGGGTGTGTGAAAAATTACCAGAATGACCCAAAGTTAAATATTGTTTGGCTCCCGTTGATTTATTGATGTATTTCTGGTGCGGTTTTTGATGCATCGTTCAAAAAAAAAATTGAATAGCCTTCTAATTGAAGCTTTTAGTTTGTCTCGTGTGAATACTGAATAGACGAGAGCAACCAGGTACTTAACTAGTTTAAAAACAATGACTCCGTCCTGATGTGGTTAACAGCCTGAATGACGCTTTCGAGAACTTTTGTTAATAATAGTTTGAGCAAACGGTTGTATTCCATCCTATTGCGATAAACAGACAAAAAGAGATTTTCTATCTCACGTAGATCGTGCATCGAGTGGCCGGTTTATTAGGCGCACCTATCTAGTAGGCCGCTGCGCTTACTTTTGGCCTTCGGAGCCGCGTGAATTCATCCGGTTGAGGATCCTACTATTTGCTGGATGTGTTGTGCAGGAATTTTGTGCCAGGAGGAAATGACCGTGTTGGGAAGTTGCTGCAAACAGACCTTCGCACCTGATCAGAAGATGTTTGATAGAGCTGAGATTTGTCGTGTTCCTGGAACCATTTGGTGACAAGATGGGCCACGTGATGTTATCGTGCTGGAAGTGGACGTCCAGTGGGATTAAACGGCAGCCACGAAGGGACAAACTTGGACTACAGTGATGTTCAGATAGGCCCTGCTATTCAGATGTCCTTCAGTGGGAATCAGGGGTCCTAATGTGGGCAGGGAAAACTTTCCCCCCATCATCACACCGCCACCACCGATTCTGTTGACACCGAACGGTTCCATAGACTCATGTTGCTTGTGCCAAATACTTCCATCAGCCTGGTGCGAAAAGAACCCAAATTCGTCCAACCAGGCGATTTTTTTCCACTCCTCAACAGTGTCCAGTTCTGCTGCCCCTGCTCTCACTGGAGATTTACTTGTTCTTCTTTTAAAACATTGCCACCTGACATCATCTTTAGCTGCTGTATCTGTTCGAGACAAAGTCTGATAAGCGGTGAGTCCTAAGATGACATTCTGCATACCAGCATCAAATATGGATGTGGTTCCCCCTGCTTCGGTCTGTTTTCATCCACAGGATTGCTACTCATTGGTACTTTTTCCTTTTCGCACCATTCTCGGTAAACCCTTGAAACGGATGTGCGTGAAAAACCCAGGCCAGGGAGATGCTAAAACCTATCGTGCCTCATTCAGAATGACTGTGGTCACTTGTTGTGCCCATTCTAGTGTTCAAATGAACACAAACTAATGCTATAAAGGCCGGTCAGCCTGATTTATACCACAAACTGCACATATATCACATGACTTACTGGAATGTACGATTTTTGTGAAGGGGGGTTGCATCTTGTAAACTGGCAGCTCGGTGTATGTCCATACGTTCTGTTGATCAGGTCCTAGCTTCAAGAAATAGGCACCATTTTGTTCAAAATATCTGACCAAGGACCATGTTTCTAATGCAACCTCACCAGTCCCTGTTATAGCAGGCTGTGTATCTGATCAGGTTCTCAAGAACTGGGGGATGACAAGATCTATTCATCCCTCCAGCCATCCATCCATCCATCTTTGTGAAGCACTTACCCAGAGCAGGGTCACGACTATTTGGAACCTACCCAGAATCATGAACCCACACCCCCATTCACACACACACAAACACACACACTGTGGGCAGTTTCTAGTGAGCAAATAATCTGAGACCCATGACTTTGGACTGTGGAGGGAAGCCCACACAGACACAGGGAGAACATTGAAATTCCACGCGAACTGAGCCGGATTGAAACTCACGCCGAACCAGTCCAGGAGCTACGAGGTGGTAGCACTGCTCCCTGAGCCACTGTTGCAACAGCAGATAAAAAAACTCTCGAATCACCTGCCACAAAAGACCCGGGATCATCCTCTCCATCAGTGCGGAGGAATGTTTAAACCTTGTTCATATTACAATGTGCTGGGAACAAAGTGAGTTATTTCCTCATTTCTTTTCACATAAAGATTTTTATATCCTGATTCTTCCAGCCGCATAGCAGCATCCGCCTTCACCGACGGCTGTGTGTAATGCCTTCCCTTGAAACTAGGCCCTGTGGTGCCCTGCTCCTTAATAGAATAATAAACCTCAAATTTTCTCCACAGTGAAGTAAGTTTCCCTTTGATTTTAGAGTGAAAAAGTATTACTGTTTATGTCACTAAACTTTGCCCCATGCCCCCCTCCTGTTGAGTGACGCCTCTGTTTTTTTCTCGTCATACTGGTTTTTATGACGCACAGCGTTTTCTCTTTCAGCTCAACCATCTCCTCCAGCCCGTGCAAACGCTGACTTGACGCAGAGACGTCTTTTAATTCGTCACCGAAACCGTGCTCTCGCACAGACCCACTGGGCGAATTTGGGCTCCTTGTGGGATTTGACTGCTTGTTTAATCCCCATCCTGGTTTTCAGGAGAACCATTGACGCGTCGCAATGCATCGTTCCCCTCTTTCGTTGGGATTCTCTTTCAAAATCGCAGTTTTCAGGGAAACGTCAGCATGACTGTGATTCGCAACTCGCACCCGAATCCGATTGGATCAGTTAAAGGAGCTGAGTTCAAATGAGGCAGTTGGAAGAGGGTTAGGTGCCGGAATAGTACGTACTCAAGTTAAGACTACAAGGTATCCTACATCAACAACACAACCGTACAAGTTTCAGGAGAACATTAGACTTCCACCTAGGTGTAAGCCTGGCCCTCACGTTTCAACAACACAACCATAAGGGTTTCCGGAGAACATTAGACTGCCGCCTTGGTGTAAGCCTGGCCCTCACGTTTCAACAACACAACCATAAGGGTTTCCGGAGAACATTAGACTTCCGCCTCGGTGTAAGCCTGGCCCTCACGTTTCAACAACACAACCGTACAGGTTTCAGGAGAACATTAGACTTCCACCTCGGGGTAAGCCTGGCCCTCACGTTTCAAACCGGACACCGCAGACGTGAAAACAGCGTGAACAGCAGTACCTTGACTAATGCTGTAGATGTTTTGCTGGGAAACGGAGCGTTGATGACGTATCGCTAGAAAAGGTGGTCCGTCCATCTGTTTTTGTTAACCGCTTATCCTGGACAGGGTCAAGGTGGCCTGGCGTCTATCCCAGAAGCAATGGTCCTTAATACAGTATATTGCAAAAACGGAGCTTAAAAACCGGATGTTCAACACGATGCAGAATAGATCATTACAGCATCTTTAACAGCAGCGAACAAACAGAAACCAGTCCAGATAACGGAAACTGTTTGGAAAATGTTGAACTACGGCAAATATGATAAATTTCTCGGAGGTAGAAAACAGAAGAGTGCTGTTGCAGAACAACACTACGTGAGGCGATGAGACGTTTTTTCTGTGTTTCTCTATTTCACGTTCCGTCCAAGTCGGACGAATTAAACGGATGTCAGAGATCTGGTTGACAGCCATCACTTTGCTATGGAGATTATTGCCCAGTGTTTTCATGTTTGCCGGGTTCTCTCCGTTCTGCACCTCCACGGATAAGTTTGTACCGCTCCAGTCCTCAGGTTATTTCATTCATTTGAATGCTGCTGCACATTCTTAACACTTTTTCGCTAAGGCTGCTAAATACATGGCGCCTTTCGTAAGTGGATATCACTTTGTCTCGGTGAGGGAAAAGCACAGCATCCCTTCTCATCCCCCGATCCACCTCTGGACACCACCGTGGTCCTAAAGAAGACCCGGTTTTCCCAGCGTCAGCTCCCACTACGCACGAGCTGCACTTCTCTGAAGGTTCACCAGGACCACGAGTTTGCAAAATTCTGCAGTCGGAAGCCAAAAATCAGACGTTATTATTCTCACAATGCTGTGCAGATATTAGGTACAAAATAGTTCGCCGCCCAGACGGTTTGATATGGTTTCACCAGACGTGCACAGCGGTAATAAAAACCCACTTCAGGCGCCACATTAATTCAATAAATATTTAATCCGCTAACAAAAATTAAGAGCAAGACGTGCGTTTCCCTTCCTCCTTCGTTCTGCTTAGCTTCATTCAAACCTATTTGTTCTTCTGTCCATGTGGAGTCATAACAAAACATGTACGAGTCAGCGTTTTCCATCGTGACCAAAACACGGTTCCATTACTGGCTTCCACAGCCACACGCCACAACCCCCTCGTGGCCCTGTTTCTACTTCTCTTTTCTTTAAGTGTGTTTTAAAGCCAACTAACAGCAGAGCCCAAAAAATGCAGGTGGGCTTCACTCCGCAGTTCGACAGTCGCAGAATTGAAAATAAAAAAGAAACTGAAGCGCTGCTGACATGAGGGGCCAGCACACACGCAAACACCATTCAATAGTGGGACAAAAGAATCTGAATCTGTTGCCGATTCCTTGTAATAGTTTGACTTGTATTCCGACGGCAGGATGTGGACAGCAAACAAGATGGTGAGAGAAAACTTCAAACTCCAAAAAGTGTCAGATGTTTAACAGTCACATGCAGAGAGCTACACTCTTTTTTTCTTCTCAAACACAAGTTCACCACCTTCTTGCCCTTGCCGTACTAAGGGGGATTTTCGACTGTTTTTACGATTACTCTGGAGTCCGGCATTGGCTCATGTAGTCATGTCTTCTTAGATCACTTGATGCTGTGCTTTTCTGTGCATTTTCTGCTATTTCTTCTGCATCCTCACCCAAATTGCCAGATCTTCCATTTTATTCGTCGGCAAGCTTATGTTCCACGCAATGAGAAAGGGAACGCATGGTTTAAATCTCCACCTTTTCATTCCCTGTTTAATCCCTCCTCTACAGCCTCGGGATCTCCGCTTAAGCTCATCCAGAATACGAAACCTCTGCTAGGTAAACAAGTGACTTTTTCAGGCTAGGACCTGGTTCCTTGTTTAGCTAAAAAACTCTGCTATCATAGCTGTAACACACATTGCTGATGCAAACATAACCTATTTCTTCTGAAAGTGAACTAAAAATTCAATTCTACTCATTTGCTTAGATAGAATAAGATGGGCTCATTTCGGCTCGATGTTATTTAGAATTTATTTGATTTGGGTTGTCGGCACACAGCGGCAAAGCAGACGTTCCAAGTAATAAAACAATCGAAGAGAATATTTAAAAATATATGTTTTTATGTGGGCTTGTTTGTCTGTTTGTATGTTTATCCGTTTGTTCATGTGCTGGTCTGTCTGTTTGTCTGTCTATATGTTTGTCAGTTATTTTGTTCAGTTGCTGGTCTGTTTGTCTGCCTGCCTGTATGTTTGTCAGTTAGTGAGTTTGTTCATGTGCCTGTCTGGCTGTATGTTTGTCTGTTTGTTTGCTTTGTCACTTGTTTAGCTAGTTAGTTTGTTCATTTTAGTGTGTGTCCAGTTTTTGGTTGTCTGTCTGTCTGTCTGTCTGTCTGTTTGGAGAGATCGCTCATAAGTAGGTTTGATTCACAGTAGTATAAATGGACACTTCCCAGGGTCATTCCGGCTCCCACTACAATAAAGCGGTGAGGCGAGTCCAGACTGTAGCAAAAAAGGAGAACATCTATGATCTGCAAGCAAAAGCACAGTCTGTGTCTCACGCTGTATGTAAACATTTGCTCCAGGTTTAGGAAGATCATTCCTGTTTGTTCAGTTGCCTCTGACTCAGACAATTCAAACCAAAAGATAATACCCTGCTATTACATCGGTCTTCTCTTTCCAAACTGTGTGCTAACAGGCAAGATCCCTATGAGATCACAACACGAGTTTGGGATATAACTTATGAAGTTATTTGCACTGAATGGACAAATGCACAAAAATGATCAAACCTGCAAGATGAGGTGAATACATCACTTTTGACACTCATTCCAGGGAAAACTTCACTGTGGCCAGGTTCATGAAATACTGAGGAACCTATTTTGACCCTTTTTGGTGGGCAGCTGATGCCAAGTTCAGCAAACATAGGTTATAAGTAAAAGGAGGGTGAAACGTATGATGTTAAAGATGGGAGTAAAAGAAGAAGGATAGAGTGGACTGAGTAGCTCGCATGTTCCTGTACCTGATCCAGTATGTTTCTGTGTAGATTAAAGAAAGGTGAATGTGGTCACTAAGTCTGATGTATCTCATGCCTTTGGGGAACAGACTGCTGGTGCATTTGAGAACAAACTCAGTTTTTTCAACATGGGATTTAGTCAAGGGTTATGGGCAGATTTAGTTGTCTCCAGAGTCTAAAGAAGTCATGCCTTTTTCTACTGTTTTAAGTCTGCACCAATTTGTCACACTACCCTTCAGTCTTCATGGGGCACTGACCTTTTCTCTGCAATAAATGAACAAAGTCCTCCCTTCACATGCTGGGCACATTGCAGCATACATCTGAAATATTGCAACGTACAGCAATGATACAGCTCAGTCTGCAACCCTGGGCAGATTCCTTTGTCTCCAAAGTCTACGGAAGTCATGGCTTTTTTGCAACTCCTTTTGGGTTGTACCAATTTGTCATAGTGCCACTTGGGCTTCAGTTGCACACTAGACCCCTGTCAGCAAGAAAGTCCCGCTTTTGCATATCTTACACATCGCAGCACACATCCACAGTGTTGTGACATCCAGTAAAGACTGGCTAATATAGTTAATGCACCTCAGGATGGTTTATAAGCGGGTGAAATGAGCTGGTCTCGGACTGACCCCACAAAGTGTGCAAGTGGCAAAACCGAGGTATGATATTTGGGGTTGAACAGGAACAAAATGTTTCCACACACAGACAAAACTGCAGCATATGCAGTACAACTTGTCCTCGAGTCTAAAGAGCAAGTGGGATCCTTCGCTGCCTGTGTGAAAATCGCCAGGTTGTGCCTGAACAGCGATGCCTCGTAGAAAACGAAAATACCGAAATTAATTTTTCATATTTAAATTTTTCATGTGTGATAATTGTAACAGTTAACAAAAACAACACATCGCATTTCAATACATTGTTCTTTCTTGTCTTTTAATGCTGTGCTTTTGTTCCAACAGTCTCTTATTAATGGCCACAACTACAGGCCATGAAGCACAGTATTCCTAAGAGAGACACTGTGAGAATTTGGCTCGTGGGTGTTTATGACATGATGACATGAAGTTCTATGTTTTGCAAAGCAAGCAAACACTTTGCCATTACAGGTGCTGTATAGTGTTAACAAATGAACGAATCGCCGCTTCCGTATCCTTCAGCAGGGTACTAAATCTCTGCTGACACTGTATTGCACCAGTAAAATTTTTCCACTAAAAATTACCCTGCTGTATAAATGGTTAAATCTCTGCAAGTAGCTTGCAATATAAATCTCCCACCGAAAGGAGACAGCTCTCACCACTGAAAGATATACTGAGCAACATATAACTAAAGGAGCGGCAGAATTCTGAGCTAGAAGAGAAACACCACCAGAAAGGGGTTGCAATATATTAAGGTCATGATGGATGAGGAGGGATGAAGCTCAGTATGAGGCAAAGCAAGATACTTGCGCTCAGTGGGGAATTGAGAAGAAAGGTATGGAACACTGTTAGGAAAGAAAGAGTGAAGGAAATATGTGGCGACTGGGTACAACGAAGAGGCGGTCGGCTTCTGCTTAAGTAGTAGATACCCAAGACTGAGTTACTGGAGAGGGGTAAAGTCATTGAGAAGACATTTGATAACATGGTAATTGAGTCATCTCCAAGGAAGACTGGATACAGAGGAAAACTAAGAAAGCTGCAGTCATTAAAATATGGTCCACAAAATTTATTCTAGGCACTTCTTACTTGTGGGTGCGAGCAGATGAAGGCAATGCCGTTGAGACCAGCACATCTCCCGCTCTGTCGATAGTCACATTGGAAATTTAGAAAGTTTTGGCACAAGTACCATACGTTTACATGTGCCGCACAGTTGACGGCAGTCTTTGCGTCATTTACGTGAAACGTAAATCTAGATCTTTTCACTCAACCTTCCCGTCGACAAAAACCTTCCCTTGTTTAGCTGATGACTTTGTCCAAGACAACTAATACGACTGGGCCTAGTTATTCGGCCATGTGCAGAGACCGGTCTTTGTTCTGTTTTTTTCTCAAACTATTTAAGGTAGGTACCTTTGTTAAGAGTTTTACCCACATTCAAATTGAGGCCTTTTGCTTGCAAGGCAGCAGCTGTAACTGCTACACTACATGGGGCCCCTCACATCTTTACAGAACAAGGGGTTTGTGAACCCATAAAATCCGTTAAAGTAATTTATTCTGCTTTTAGTCGGTGTTGTGTAACATGCGTATGCAAATACACGGAACAAGCCATACTTCCAGTCAGTCACTGGCGTGTTTAATATCCGCTGGAGTGAAATGATTTCGGTGTTAGTCAGTGACTCAGTTCTTAGTGACCAGGGATCTACACTGCAGATCGCCAACAAATAACTCTTCCAACAACCTGAATGTGCTGAAATTTCACCTCTGAGAAGGAGCCAAAGAAATTGTTTTTGTATAACTCCTCTTTGCGAAAACACATTGAAAAAAAACAGATGCGTTTGTTATATTTACTGTGAGGGAGACCTGAATTTTACCCAATTAAATCTCAAAGCGCGTGATTATAACCATCCAAACATCTCAGATCAGACATTTTTCATATATACAGTGCTGAGCAAAAGTCTTAGGCACCTGTGGGAAAAACGCTATAAAGCGAGGATGGTTCCAGAAATAATGCCATGAATACTTATTAATCAATAAACCTTCTAAAAAGTGCAGTAGACAAAAAAAACCTCCATCAGATCAATATTTGGTGGGACCACCCTTTGCCTTTAAAACACCATCAATTCTCTTATGCAAACTTGCATGCAGTTTAAGGTGGAGGTCGGTAGGTTCTTCCAAACTGGCCACAGTTCTTCTGCACACTTTGACTGTCTCTGCATGTCCTCCCAGACTGACTGGATCATGTTGAGATCAGGGGTCTGTGGGGACCAGACCGTCTGTTGCAGGATTCCTTCTTTTTGCTGAAGATAGTTCTGCATGACTGAGATTGGGTGTTTGAGGCTGCAGGATGAATTTGGGACCAACGAGAAACCTCCCTGATGGTAGATCAGAATCTACCTGTACTTCTCTACAGACACTGAAGATGCACGTCTAACACTTTTGCACAGTACTGTACACATATGTATATCACTGTATCACCTACCACACTTCGCAGCACCGCAACTAGCATCACTGCCCACCAATCCAGGTTTGAATCTCAGCTCCTGCTTTTGTACCCTTGAACATGGCACTTACCCCCAGCAGCTTTTTTTAATTACCCAGCTGTATAAATGGGAGAAAAGTAGCTTAGCGGACAAATTTAACACTGTAAATCGCTTTTCCACGAAGGGTCAGCTGAATGAGACGACATTTGTCTGCATGGCCATTTATTCAGTCGTCGCTTTGGAGATGCCGCCGAACCGCTGATGCCGTATGACTGATTCGGCTCGGAAAACGTGTCATTAGAAAATGGCCCCTCGACGAAATGTCCCGCGGTTCGAAATTAGGACCCCGATTCCTGCACGCCAGAACTGAAGCCTTTTTCCGCGATGATGTCCTTAAAACACCGTAATAGCGGCGGCTCAGGCTCGACGCAGCGAAAAGATCGGCGGCTGTTGGACACGTTACATCTGTACGTCAGGAGTATGAAATTGCCAGCGACGATACGTGAGATGAAATAAGGAAATTAAATACAAATCGATTTGCTCCTTCCCAGGTTATAGGAAATGAGATCCCGGCACAACGAAAAATCTAAAGAGAGGGAACCATAAAACCAAATTTGCGGCCCCACTTTAGGCATAAACTCCTGGAAGCCCCCGTTGTAAACACTCTACATAAACGTACCGAATGCAGAAATCGCTCAGCAATGTGCAGTTTTGATGCTGCTGCTCTTTTTTCAGGGGTTCTTCAAGTGTGATGACCAGGAAACTATAGAAATATGAGAGTGACAGAAATCTAGTCTGTTTGTGTATGATGGGATAGTGAGTATCCCAGCTTGTGAGGAGCTCACACACACACACACACACACACACACACACACACACACTAAGGGAAATTCTGAGTCCTCTCATTACATGGGCAGCATTTCTTTGTTGCAGAAGGAGATGGGATTACAAGGAGGTCACGACACACGAGTTCAGTTCAGACAGGCGACAGAGACCAGACTTAGAATCACTACAAAATATTGATATAGCGCTGCTTCTGTCACACACCCACTGACCGCCATGTGCCGTGTGAGGAATCCCTCATCCCTGCGTCACGAGAGCTATTGCACTCTGTCTGCGCGGGGGGGGGGGGGGGNGGGGGGGGGGGGGGGGGGGGGGGGGGGGGGGGGGGGGGGGGGGGGGGGGGGGGGGGGGGGGGGGGGGGGGGTACCGGTCACAAATTTTTATGGAGTGTAAACATGAAGGATGATCCAGCCTATGGAATATACAAAATAGCTGCGATTATCCTACTATTAAGAAGGAATTTACGTTATTCTTTGTGGAATATGGAGTGGACAGCTTGAAGCTGAAGATAAATTGATATCCTCTCCCTGTATCCATTGGTGAATTATGATTAATCGCTTTGTCCTGGTCAGGGGGGCAGTGGTCCGGAGCCCAGTCTGAACAATCGGCCCCCTGAACGGGACGCCGGTCTTTGGCAGTTAGGCCACACACACCCCGTCACACACTGTGGGATATTTACAGTGCCGGCGAACTCGAAAGCCGTGTGTTTGGACCATGGGAGGAAACCCACGCAGAGGCGGGGAGAACATGCAAACCCCACCCAGCCTGAATTGCACTCAAACCCACGGCCGAACAACCCAGGCGTCGCATTTTCCCACCTTAGATGTATCAATAAATTACAGCCACCGAATTTGTCTTCACTCTTTATCAGATGGAGTGAGGAGAAGGTTGAAGGAAGATTCTGGAAAAAAATGTGGGAAAACGGTGTTTTTTCTTTTCTTTTTTGATCACTCATAGACCAAATACCAAGCAGAATATGTTTCATTTGAGAAGCTGTCATTGTGCAAAACGGTGACCTGGAGGACTGATGGACAGGAGACCAGGACTGCTGACCTGTGATATTACTGAATATATTTAAACATTTTTTTAAAAAGGGGGCAGAAAGCCCCTTCATATCAGCTCTCATCGTAACATAAAAAAGTGATATGAGACGGCAGAAGTTTTCCTGTCTCCGTGTTCCCTCAATGTTTGCACAAATTTTCCTCCAGGTGCCTTCCTTTCTTCCCACAGTCCAAACACATGTGTTTGAGGTGAGCCGGTGTTTCTAAATCATCCGTTTTGTGTGCTTGTCTCCCCGATGATGGACCGGTGTCCCATCCAGGGTGCAGCTTCCCACCCTGGTACCCAGTTCTGGGAAAAGCTCCCAGCGGTGGACTGTTCCCGAGCAGCAACCTGACCACCCCGTCTTCTTCAGTCCACGCGGTTTGTGGACTATCGCTCCTGTTGCTCTCTGCAGACCCCCTCAAAATGTCAAAGCATGACTACGGCTTTTACAGGGAAAATTTGAGTTAAAATTGTCACAAATGGTCTGGGGACGTGACCGGACCTTAACTGCAGCTTTTAATATTTTAATAAAAATACAAGTGACAAGTGCTTGTCACTGACCCTTTTACACGTTCCGGAATCTTGCCCGGCGGCCGCGTCTGAAGGCCGGAGCTGGAATCGTTCCATTTGCCGCACGCTTTCGGTGACAAAATAATGACAGTACTTTTGTAACAGTCTAATGATCATTACCTTTTCATTAGGGTGACATATTTGCTCAAAGTGACCCGCGTATTTTGCCAGCCCTTTGTACATCAGACCTTTAGTAATTTTACGTTAATTTCTCTGCCCAACACATCACTGAGCAGCACAATATACCCCCTTCTCTTTGCATTCACATTCATGCATCTGGCACTTTTCCTCAACGTGGCAAACAACTCGGAGCGTCAGATACGGCGGCAGACAAGCAGTTTCATGCTCAAGGGAGTTTCTAGTTAGGTTCATACCACCGTTTTGGTAGTGCCTATCACTCGAGTAGTTGTATGAGGAGGAGGTGTTATATGTATGTATATATTCTTGTATATGTATTCCACAAGCTGCCAGGAGACCGGGACACGCAGAGACCTGAAGAAATGGGAATGTTGGAAGGGATACAGCAGTTCGGAGTGGCAGAGGGCGTTCCTTAGACTTCATTAGGATTGAGAAGCCTTTATGTTTGGCACAAGCCAGTAGGCCAAGATGGAGGAGCGTAGTGATCTTCACGGGTTGGCATGAAGTCAGCCTCATGCTCCGAGACCGCTGAGGTCCCTGACCTTCATTCCGAAATGTCACTCTTTTGCGAGCTGGTCTGAGAACTTTGCCATATTCAACACCCTCCTTACCTGGACACATGTTAAGAAATACTTGGGGATTCGAAGTGGTTTTGCGCGCCGGTCTCCTCAACGCGGCCTCCGGAAATGGCCTGCTAAAGGTTTGCCAGAGGTGTCGCGTTTACTTTTAGACCAAAAATGTTCCTTTGAACACGTAAGAATGAAATCTGGCCTCCTCGGCACAGACGTCTTTAAATATCGACTGCATCATTTTATTACAGCCACAGATAAAGAGAACAGACTTTGCATGGAACAAACTGACATGGAGAAACAACTCTTGGTTGCGTGCAATTCCAAAGACTTGACTCCTACACTTCAGTCTATTTTATTAAGTGTTGGCAATAACTCCTGTGATGCTTTGAGATGGGAAAGACCTTGACGTGTCTTTCAGTGATCATGAATGGTCAGCTATGTGTACAAACGTTTTCCCAGCATGCACCTCTCACGGCATCCAGGAGCAACTTCAGGTTCATCTACAGAATCTACCTTCCCCAGCGTGTCACCGTAGGACGCTTCCAGGGACATCTGAGATGTGTTTTAAGTGCAAAGCGGCTCCTGGCACTTTGATGCCCCTCTTCTGGGACTGTGACAAGATACCAGCTTATTGGAAGGAAGTTCACTCAACCATTCAAAAGACCTTCGATTTCACTGCTAAGCCACAGCCCAAACGTTCTTTCTGATAAGGCCTCCAAACGTCAGACCTTCGCTCTGTCTGAAGTATTTAACTTCCTCCCGCTTGACAAATTAACATTTGACCTCCACTATAATTCAAAACAGTTTTGGAGCATCTGGACACCCTTCTGGAAGTTTCCAGAAAGTTATTAGACAGTGCTGCCTGACCCTGTGACCCTCTGTAGCCATTTTGACCCTCAATCCTCTCTGCATGTAGATGAAGGTGCAACAACTCACTGTGCTCTTTCTACCTGTTTATATGACTGTGACCAATAAAAATTAAATAAAATAAAAAAAGAAGAAATAATTTGATTTCTACACCTAGAACTGCCAGTTCTGCAGGTGAATATTAAGTCTTCAAACTTTCTTCAAACCATACTTAGCAGTTACATTTGCCAGAGATAATAAAAACCTACCACCCTGTGAGAGAAGCCATCTTGGACCGCTGGAGGTCTATAAGGGACACTTTGAAACCAACCCTGCAGTTCATCCGCTGGTCAACCTCTTATTTTCTGGGAGACTCACTAATAAGAACAACTCCTGATGTCAGTTTGATCTGAGAATTAACTATGAAATCCGACACCAGAGGGAAGAAATACGAAAAACAGTGCAAAAAGAAAAGGTTGGTTTCTTCTCATCTTGTATGTGGAGCTGGAACTGAGTCACTAAAGCAATAATTTAACAGCAGTTCATGCGTCGTGTTCTTTTATTGATATTAATAATTATTAATATCATTTTATTGGTACAGTGCGTGATATTCAGAGCAGAACGTGGTCTTCAGCTCGTCCCTAAATTACGAACCTTCAAGGAACAAACTCTTCAACAGTTCACACTTTTCTGGGAAGCATTTAGTCTTCCAGGGAAGGAGAGCGAGCAAAGCGGTGGAAATCGTGTCTTGTTGCTGTGGCTGAATTGGGTGCCGGTGGGTTTTGTGTGAGGTCTGGGGTAGAAGAAGGGATTGAGGAGCCAGCGGAGGACAGAAGCTCCCTGTTCTGTTGCTGCCTTGTTCTGCTTTCATATTTAACAGCTACTTCTCCTTCTCCTCCTGCCAGTGAGAGGGTGCAGGTGTGTAACAAGGCAACGCTGCTCACCAGGGGGGAGACGGGGAGAGAGAAAGAAGGAGTGAGGGAGAGAGAGGGAAGGGGAGAGAAAGACAGAGAGACAGAGAAGAAGAGGGAGAGAGAGACGGCGAACGAGGGCTATATAGAGGGAACAAGGCGGAGATGGGGAGAGAGACAGAGAAAGAAATAGAGAGAGCATGAGAAAGAGAGATGGGGAGATTTAGAGGGAGTAAGAGGGAGCGAGAGGGAGACGGAGTGAAAGATGGAGAGAGAGAGAAGGGGAGAGAAAGACAGAGAGAAAAAGAGAGAGAAAGGGGGTGGGGGGAGAGATGGAGTGAGAGAGACAGTGAGGGAGGGAGAGAGATGGGGTAGAGGGGGGAGGGACAGCGGTGCAGAAAAAGAGGGAGAGACAGAGGGAGATGGGCAAAAAGAAGGAGAGATGGGCGAATAAAGGGGGCAGAGAGAGAGAACTAGAGAGGGAGGAAGAGAAATGGAGAGGGGGAGTAGAGAGGGAGAGAGGGGGAATAGAGAGAGAGAAAGAGAGAACTAGAGAGGGGATAGAGTGGGAGGGAGAGAGAAATAGAGAGGGGGAATAGAGGGAGAGAGAGAAATAGAGAGGGGGAGTAGAGAGAGAGAAATAGAGAGGGGGAGTAGAGAGGGAGAGAGAGAGAGGGGGAATAGAGGGAGAGAAATAGAGAGGGGGAGTAGAGGGAGAGAGAGAAATAGAGAGGGGGAATACAGAGAGAGAAATAGAGGGGGAGTAGAGAGGGAGAAATAGAGAGGGGGAGTAGAGAGAGAGAGAGAAATAGAGAGGGGGAGTAGAGAGGGAGAGAGGGAGAAATAGAGAGGGGGAATAGAGGGAGAGAAATAGAGAGGGGGAGTAGAGAGGGAGAAATAGAGAGGGGGAGTAGAGAGGGAGAGAGAGAAATGGAGAGGGGGAATAGAGAGAGAGAAATAGAGAGGGGGAGTAGAGAGGGAGAGAGAGAGAAATGGAGAGGGGGAATAGAGAGAGAGAAATAGAGAGGGGGAGTAGAGAGAGAGAGAGAAATGGAGAGGGGGAGTAGAGAGGGAGAGAGAGAGGGCGAATAGAGAGGGAGAGAGAAATAGAGAGGGGGAATACAGAGAGAGAAATAGAGAGGGGGAGTAGAGAGAGAAATAGAGAGGGGGAGTAGAGAGAGAGAAATAGAGAGGGGGAATAGAGAGGGAGAGAAATAGAGGGGGAGTAGAGAGGGAGAAATAGAGAGGGGGAGTAGAGAGAGAGAGAGAAATAGAGAGGGGGAATACAGAGAGAGAAATAGAGAGGGGGAGTAGAGAGAGAAATAGAGGGGGAGTAGAGAGGGAGAAATAGAGAGGGGGAATAGAGAGGGAGAGAAATAGAGGGGGAGTAGAGAGGGAGAAATAGAGAGGGGGAGTAGAGAGAGAGAGAGAAATAGAGAGGGGGAGTAGAGGGAGAGAAATAGAGAGGGGGAATAGAGAGGGGGAGTAGAGGGAGAGAAATAGAGAGGGGGAGTAGAGAGGGAGAGAGAAATAGAGAGGGGGAATAGAGAGGGGGAGTAGAGAGAGAGAAATAGAGAGGGGGAGTAGAGAGAGAGAAAGAGAGGGAGGGAGAGAGAGAGAGATCAAGGTGCTGTTCAGATAACATCCAGGAAAACCTGTTCATTCAGATGTGAAGAGCCTGTGTCTGTCTGTTTATCATCACTGCTGATACATCAGCTGTGTTATAACTGAACGCTGCATCTATGGTCCATCACAGCTTTCAGAAAACTACTTGAAGAAAATCCAGTTTAAATGTGTAGTAACTTTCAGTCGTACTGTATAAACACTGTGTACACGGCCATGTGGGGGGTGGGAAAATTTGAGGTGCCACTTGCTAATACACAGCTCCAAATGGAGGAAAGACCCCCGACAAGAGAGTTCAACCCCCCCAACAACCCTCACACACAGTTGCTGTGAATGTTTGGTTGAAGTCATTGCTGCTCAAGGGGCTACAGCAGCTGCCAAAAGCATAAGTTCACATGCAAAGACATTTAACGTCAGATCATTTTAAACAATAAATGAATGAAGAAGTTTAACACTTTTTCTGTTACTTGTTTCACTGAGTTGTCATCATCTACTAAGATCAAGATCTGGCCACTTTTTAGGTCAATTTTATTTAGAAATTCAAAAAGTTTCAAGCTCCACTATAGGTTTCATTCTTTCATTCTTCTTCTTCTTCATCATCTTCTGCCTCATCTTCATGTCCATCTTCTTTTTCTTAATAGATGCTTTGAAACAGTTTGACGCTGCAAGTAGAACATTTAGGATAAATTTCTGCTTGTCGGCTAAAGTCACGGGATTATTAAAACTGTACCGTTCAAAAGGGCGAGTCCAGCAGCTTGTGCTTCCAGGGTCGCGTGAGGCGAAACGGGGAAGGCGGCCATGTGTTCCTTTGTTTTCCGAAACCACAGAACGTGGGGAAAGTGCGTGACAAATGTCTCGGGAGGAAATATTATGGAGAATAAGCAATAAAAAGTCGACACAGGCATTTTTAAGGTCAAACCCACATGTGGAAAAAATAATTAAAAACCTGTTAGGTTTCACCTCTCCAGACTGTCTAGAATAACAGTTACAGAATAGATTCCTGACAGAACGGTATGAAACAGTTTTTGTGCCCTTGTCATAAGGGAATTATTTAAAAATGTTACTGAGCCTTACTATTGTTGCCTGAAGGGAAAAATAATAATGTATCCTAACATATAGCAGCTTACTAAGACTCTGTGTGTATGTGTGTGTGGGGGGGTCCAGGTCACCGCAGGGATCTCAGGGGACCAGTGGGGTGGCACAGAGGGTGTCAGAGTCAGCATCAGGCTGCATTTGGAGCTTGGCGTCAAAGGTGACATTCGGCAAAACCGCCGGTTTATTTCACCGCTCGCTTCTCTCCTCGGTCGGGGGACAAAACATCTTCTCTCACCGCGCTCTTTTTTTCCCCTTTTTTTGGTCTCGAGAAAAAAGGGAAGCTGTCATTTTTGAATCACCGTATGTTCTGTAATGTCTCATCCGCCCTACCCACCCCCACGAACGGCTCCGTAGGACAAATAAAAAAGAAATGAGCGAGAAGATAGATTTGTGACCTCTATGATACGAATAAAATTGATCTAAAGGTTTTTTTTCTCTCTTAACAATTGTACTCTAATCTCAATTTTCTTTGAACTACAACAGCACATAGGAGTCGAATGAATCTCTATCAATAGCTGCTGTTTCTAACGCAAGGCCTGGACCCAACACACACACACACACACACACACACACACACACACACTGAAGGCACTTAACTACCTCACCTGAAACACATATCTCCGGACTGCGGCGGGAGGAAACCTTTTGATCAAAAAATGCACATTATTATTTTAAAAAATGAAAGCTATAGAAGCAGCAGGGAAAAACCCAGCAAGTGAAAGACTGTTGGTAAACATTGGTGACACGTGGCGGTGACTGCAGTGCGCAGTCATGTCGCTACAGCGAGCCATTCAGGCGCCATTGCCTGCGACTGAATGACAGCGATAAATCAGCTGGCAAAATGTCTGTTCCGATAACAAGCATTACTGTAATTCGTAAGGCGTCTGGTTTTATTTCCACAGCTGCTGCCAAATCTTCCAGGTGTTTATGGCAGAGGAAGGTGCGCGGTGTCACTCCGAGCCGCCGGCAACACAATTCGGCAGCGGCGTCCGGAAGGAATGAGGTCGTTCTGCGGAAGCCGGTCGCATCATTTCAGGTGTTGGTTTCGTCAGATGCGACGGAGAGGAGTGAGGTCCTCTCCAAACTGCCCGTGGGCCTTCGGAGAGTTTTAAGACTTTAAGACAGACAGGAGTCCGGTCCAGTTGTACACAAACAGACAGAGTAACACCAGCACTGTGACGCCTTGGGTGTCAGAGGTCCATCAGGCAACATTTGCATCAACCGTTTTACCGCTGAAAAATGTCACTTAGACACAATATGATGGTCCTTGAACATCTCAGATGTGCTGCCTGGACCCCAGTCTGATGAAAACGGTAAAAGCTGTTGTTGGTGTGTAGACTGTGTTGTTAAAGGGGAAACAATTTTTTTTTGGTCCCAAACATATCGATAGGTAGACAGATGGATGGATGGATGAATGGATGGATAGATAGATAGATAGATAGATAGATAGATAGATAGATAGATAGATAGATAGACCAATCTGCATGACCATCAGATGACTGTGGGGAGATATTTCAGTTCATGAAGATTCTTCTAGGTACACCTGGAAACAGGTTCTGGCTCGATCCAGTCCCAGGTTATGATGTTCTAGAAATCTCTTTCTTCTGACAGGATTCAGTCAACCTGCACGTTGATTTAGGACCTGCAAATCAATGGAAGGCAAGAAGCTCACAACACAACCAGAACTGCTCAAGGCAGGTTAGGATTAGTGGGGGCAACAGGTGGTGTAGTGGTTACAGCTGCTCTCAGAAGAGCCAGGTTCAAAGATTAGATCCAGCCCTATTGCCTCAGTCTCTACCAATGCAGAGGAAGAGACGGTCACTGCGTGACACTGTGGTGGGATATGGTTTTCATCCACCTAGTGTGTGGAAAATGGGACCTCTCCAAGGAGGTACCGTAGGCTGTCAAAATCTTTCTTATCCGGGTGTGTTGAGGAATTCAGCAGCGCAAGTAGAAGACAGCGAAAACCCTTCTGGTGATCAGCTCCTTTACTTGAGGTCAGGCTGACCATTACTCATCTTTTATACATATCATGAAACATCCAGTAAGTCAAAACATCCGTTCCCTGCTCTCACTGTAGTCTCGCCCCCCATATTCGCATCAGACCAGGAGGCCAGATCAGATCGGGACGACTGTGCGATTCATTGTCGATAGGTGGCTCGGCTGGTCCTCTGGGTGTTTGATGCCAAAATAAGCTGCCAGTCATTTGTGCAGTGATTTTAGCAGAATGTTTGGGGGTTTAACATGAGAGGAAAATATTATTGTTTATTCATATATAGTCAAAATCGTTTTTTTTCCTGAGGTGACCTGCTTTCTTGAAATCAAAGTTATAACAGCACTCTTAAAATGGGGCCTTTTTTTCTCCAGACAGCATTTTCCTCCCGGGTCTCAACGTCACCGGCATTTTTGAAGTTTTGATGGTTCAAAATTCTCCGTTGTTTGAAATTTGACAATTAGTGATGGCTGTGTGCCCACGTTCCTGAAATAGCTTTCCAGTCATCATACATACTCTATATGTCTCATTTTACTCCTTTGTTCAAAGCACTGGAGCAATACAGTCACCGGCCACTTTATTAGAAACACCTGCTCTTTCATGCAGTTATCTAATCAGCCAATCGTGTGGCAGCAGCCCACTGCATGAAATCACTGAGATATGGGCTATGAGCTTCAGTGAATGTTCACATCAAACTTCGGAATGTTGGAAAATTGTGATCTAAGTGCCTTTGACCATGGTGTTTGGTGCCAGAGGGGGTTTTTTGAGTATCTCAGAAACTGCTGCTCTCCTACAATTTCCACACACAACAGCATCCAGAGTTGATACAGAATGGTGCGAAAAACAAAAAAATATTCAGTGAGCAACAGTTCTGTGGCCCGGAAATGCCTTGCTGGTGACTAGACTAGGTCCAGATGACAGGAAGGCTGCAATAACTCAAATAACCACCCTTTACAACAGTGGTGGGCAAAACATCTCTGAATGCAAGCCATGTTGAACCTTGAGATGGATGGGCTACAACAGCAGAAGATCACTTCGGGTCCCACTCCTGTCAGCCAAGACAAGGGAGCTGAGGTTACAGTGGACACTGGCTCACCGGAACTGGACAGCTGAAGATTAGAAAAACATCACCTGGTCTGATGATTCTTGATTTCTGTTGCGACGCACATATAGTAGGTCAGAATTTGGTGTAACCAGCATGAAGCCAAGGATCCAACAGTTGAGGCCAATGACAGTGGTGTAATGGTGTGAGTGATGTTTTCTTGGCTCACGTTAGGCCCCTGATATCAGTCAAACATTGCTCGAATGCCACAGTCTATCTGAGTGTTGTTGCTGACCACGTGCATGCTTATGGCTGCAATTCAACTAGCTACTTCCATTATGATAGTGCACTATGTCACAAAGCCCAATTCATCTCAGACTGCTTCCATGAACACAAAAATATGTTCAGCGAACGTCAACATTCCCCCCAGTTACCAGATCTAAATCCAGTAGAGCACCTTGGGGATGTGGGTAAAAAGGCAGATTGGCAGCATGAACATACAGCTGAAAAATCTGGAGAAATACATGATGCAGTCATGCCATTATGGACCAGAATCTCAGGAATATTTCCAGGCCAGGAAGAATTCAGGCTGTTCAAGAGCAGAAGCAAAGGGGGTCCTGGTATTGGAATGGTGTTCCTAATAAACTGGACGTTGAGTGTATACTGAATTATGGAGCAAGATATTCATCCTGGAGCATTTCAAGTTAAGCACTTCACAGCACTGCAGTGTGGTTTATGCAGCTTCCATAACTCAGCATTTAAGTCTGAGAACCTCCCTGAGTCAGATGTCACGCCACCTACTTGATGTAAAGTCGCTGAAGCTTTTTCTCCTGTTGATCGATAACCTGACAAGATGGAGATTTCCAGATGAAGCACAGCATAGTGATGGCTTGACCCCTTGAGCTGGATCTTGTTCCCCCCCACTAAGTGACTGACGAATAAAGAGGTTTTAAATTTCACCAGAAACTTATTTTGTATGTTTTTTTTTGGTGTGAAAATTTGTTGTTAGCAAATATACTTGTTGGTAATTCTTCACTTATGAACAGTGAAAACCATTTTGTCACTTTCTAGGTGTGTGAAATCATGCAGGAGACTATGTACCATGTTTTCATGTCCCAGTGGAAAAGGCCATTCGGAATAATTGAATTCTGAGGCACCCGCACTATTCACCCCCCCCCCCACACACACACACAGAAACTTGTGTATTAGTGTTATGACTGACTGATTATTTTTAGTTAGTTGTATGAATAAAAATTAAAAAAACAATTCACCACATTTTCTTCAGTTGACAACTTGCAGTGACTGATGAACATGGTCCTGGCTTCAGCAACAGTGAGAGGCTTGGGAAGCAACATCAAAATTAGAGGTAATGCCAGTTTTATGCACACACACAGACACACACACACACACACACACACACACACACACACACACACACGCAAGAACAGTAAGGAGATCAGACCTGTCCAGAGATGAGAGCGAGAGACGGAGATGGACTGGAAATGCTACACACAAGAGGTTTTCATTCAATGAAATGATGAATTCAATGTATGCTAGAAAATAATTGAAAACAAGAATTTAAAATAAACAAGTCAGTTTACTGTAATGAACTGTTGCTGTCGAAAATGTGAGGAGAAGAACAGTTTATTCTGAGCTGTGGAGGTTTTCCCAGCTCTTCCAATTCTTTCAGTCACATCCATCTTCCTTCCGAGACACTTTCACAAGCTTTCCTACGTATGTTTTTGGCCCCATTTTGCTGGATTACTGTTTATTTCTGAGATCAAAATGGAGACTCTGCACAAATGCATAGAAGCAAAGCAAACATGAGACATGGAACCATAAGAATATTAGCAGAGTATGTCCCTTACAGCTTGCCGTTCTGCACATATTACACCAGAACAAGTGAGGTGTGTGACAAAAAAAAGCTGCTTGCGCCACACGCAGACTTAGAATTTTTTGATTTCGGGTGCTGCGTTGTGGCTCAGGGTTATAGAGGGGCATCTATGGCAAAAACTATTATGAAAAGTTCAGCTGTTTAATAGAAAAATTGCGTTTTACCTGTATGTGGGCTGCAAAACAACTCCACGAGGTGTGAACAGTTACATCCTCTAATTATTACATTTTCTTTTCTACAGTTTCTTTTGGGAGACAAGACTCAGACACAGCCCTGTGGTTGTCATTTTTGCATATTGCCGTGGGAACCCGCAGTTCCTGGGATTTATAACACCCCAAACAATTTAATTTGCAGCTAATATTAGAAGATGTGATTTGGACAACGGCACAGCTGTCCTGAGGTGCTTCTAATACATTTGTTCCCCTCAGAGCCAAAATACAATAACATTTGACACGACGTTCGTAATTGTTTCTTTTCGACAGTTGCCAACATCTGTCTGCGATCCAATTTTACCTTTAGGTTTGTTTCCACGCAACGTACGTCAGGCCACGTACACGCCTAAAATAATTGATCGTACGTCCGCTTCCTGGCGGAATTTCTACTGTTTGTACTGAGCCAAGAATCCATTTTTGGCGGCTTGTAAGAGGGGCCCTCGGGGCTCCGTTAAGTTCCCCCCGCCCGAGTCCTGTGAATGGGGGCACGCCGTATTCAATCTTGCGACACACTCCTGCGAACAGCGGGGCTCCGGTGCACTCATCCAAAGTCGAAAAATGTGCGGAGCAGATTACCATACATTTGCATGAATCATGATAGGCCTGACTAATGCTCTACCCAAAGTGACAATGGCTGGCTGGGCTGACGTGAGGCTGAGCGGAGCCGGTTCCTCCACGGGCGTAGGGAGCCCCAGAAAGGCAAGACTACAACTCCAGCTCAGTTCCAAGGAGCATTCTGAAATGTAAGTGTTTATATTTTCACTTGACATTGTTAAACCAGGTTCGCTTTTATTCACATTTACTCCTATAGCTGACACCGTCCCCCGACGCAGCCTCCTGTGCTTCATCTATTTACACTTCACTCAACAGGACTGTAGCTGCAGTTGCCATCCATACCTGTGAGCTCCGAGTCCAAAGGCAGCAGCTCTAACTGCTCTGCCACCTCCGGTCCCGAACAAGTCGACCTATTACATTGTACAGTCGCTTCTTAAAATTTGTTTTATTAAATATTGATCTTTATATAGCGGAGCCCTGGGTTGACAGAGACGTGCAGTTTAATACAAAACCCATCGTAGGAGTAAACGATAATTTTCACAATTTATTTTTATACGGCGCTCATCTCTGCACAAAAAGACGTTACGATTAAATAGTTACTATTGGATTATTTGTTAGGGTTTGTTTGAAAAATTAGACCACCGTCCTCAGCTAATCTAGTTTTTTCGGGCCTTCGTTTTGACTCTCTTTTCCAACCCGCTCACACACAGTTTGTTTTGTCGATCCTGCAAAAACATCTCGTACTCCACCGCAGGTGAGTCCAAACTAAGTCCGGATCTCTGACAACAGAGAGAATTCGCTCCTCGTCCTCTAATAATAAATTCTTGCAGGGTTCGAAACCGCGTCGTGCCCAGCTTTCCTTTATTTTTTTTTCCTCGCCAAACAGCACTAGTTGCTCCACGAAGCTACACGTTCGCCGCACAAAGTACAGCGGCGGTAGGAGTGAAAAAAAACCGCATTCGGTGAGCGCTGATACACCCTATAAAAATATACGACTACGCATTAAACTTTAAATGTTTAAGTGCGAAACACAAAAACTACATTTATATTTAATTCATTTAGTTTGCAAAAGGGGCCCCACCTGCTGCGCGTTTCCGCGCGCTTTTCCCCACATATCGATGCGGCGGATGAGTGGCTGCGTTCGGGGGGGACCGCCGTGTCGTTTTGGGAGGCGTTTCGGCTTTTAGTTGGCAGCCGAGAGTAAATGTGCGCAGCAGTTATTCGGGGAATCGTCCTCCTCCCCCTCCTTCGGTCGTGCAGTCCTGCGGTTCGGTGTGGACACACTGGGCAATGAGGCAGTAAATTGAACACTGGCGGCCCTCTGTGTCATTTAGAAACAGTGTAAAAAGTGAATCCCCGCGATGGTGAGAGCTGCGCCGCAAAAATACTGTCGGAAAGTATCGCTGCGGTGTTAAAATGCTGCTGTGTTAAAATCTAACAACAGCTGTTACCGGTCAAGATACGGTCACCTCTCGTGGGGGGGACACGGCGCACTGGGAGGAGCGCCTGGGCCGCGCGAAGGAGGGATTGCGTCTCTGGTTGAACCTTGGGAACGCCAGGAGATCTCCCGAGAAGTTCAAGACTCTGGTCGTGGACGTCCAAGTGCGGTCGGTCCTGCGTGACCTCCCAACATCGCGTCTCTAAATAAGCAGAAGACAGACGGATGGAAGGAAGGATCGATCGGGTGAGCAAGCGGGGTTGTAAGGAGGAATGAAGGAGTGGAAAAGAGGATCACCCATCACCGGCTGTAGTTTGTCGTGACCTCTGTTCACGCCTCCATTTTTTTTTACACCTTGGAATGTACCAAGAAGCCTTGGCCACTGGACTGCTGGTCGTCCTTCAGCCCACGTTGTCCATGGTATGGAGCTTGTTCGTAGTCCTTAGGGTCTCCAACAGTGTACCTCCACACGCCTCCATTTTCAGGTAACAGCTCTGAATGAAAATCTACTTTTTTCTATCTGTAACTGGAATTATTTTTAAATGGTGAACCTGTGACACAGCCAGTGACCAGGTGGCAGTTATTGCTTCAGCATGAGGTGGTCTTTCTGAACCACTGCGTGAAAATCTTGCAAAGTGTCTGGTTCATACCAGATGTAACCGGAATGTTCTCTGCAAGTGGAGTATAATATGGACCCGTCTCATGAAGACTGCAGTGCCTGAAATGACCAGTGTCGGACCACCCTGTGTGTTTTCAGACTTATGGAACTGGTCTTCCAAAATGCCCTAGGAAGCTGAGGAAATCTTGGTCCAACTGCTCACCCGTCACACCAAAGTGAGGTACCCCATTTCCATCCCTATTAAAGTTCGCCCTCACGCCTGGAGGTGCCTGCCGGGTCGAACAACTAATCTCCTTCCTAACCTTGAGATCGCGACTGGCGTAGCATCGCCATAAAGTCTGGGCCACAGGAGAGGCACAGCGATATTTACAGCACTATAAAGCCGCAAAAAGAATCGACTGTTTTCGTGTGTTGGACCTGAAAACAGACCACATGTGGACAAAAGATGGGACACTTTCATAATTGCAGCCAAAATGCCAGTAATAATAAGTATAAATAAGCAACAAATAATGGTTACGCTGTTAATCTCGGGAGAAAAGCCTACGGGGAGTGAAACCGGGTGCAGTTTTATACCTTTTGCCAGCAGAAAATGAAAGAACAGGTTTATGGCGCTGGTAGGAACAGATATGCCGGTTATCAAAGTGAAAATGGGGCTGATGATTCACTGGAACACGGTTTTTCTCATCTGCTCTGCTTCTGTAAGTTAAAATAAATCAGTGATAATCTATACAACAAACCCTCGACCCAGAAGACACCGGCTAACTTTTCCATTTCATCTAATTGTAAATAGTAAATATACACTAGGATGTGTGAATAATTTCACCATTTGTGCAAACTTTTTTATTTGTTCTTAGCAGGTTTTGCGGCACAGCTTAAGGTGGAGATGAGTAGTAGTGGAATTCAGACCGAGCCTCAGAACTTCACCGCTATGAAAAACGTGTAATGATATCTTCTGCGATGCTGCACATCAACTTTATGGAAATTTGCGTTCCTCGGCCATTTGCGCATTTGCGTATTTATATATGCACCTCTTAGTCTGTATAGGATGATCTTCTTTTATACATATTCCATGTTCTCTAATACTTTTGCAGGTCTTTAGCGATATTTGTTCCCAACTTTTTATTGTTTGTAAAAGACGTGAGAGGCAGCCATCTATTACAGTGATGCGAGTCGCTGTTGACCTCAGTTTGTTCTTAACCCATCTAAGACACAGCTATGGGGAACTTGGTGGAAGGATGGAAGTGTTGCAGAGCGTTTCGATTATTATTGCTCTTTCTTATACTATCGCACAACCTGCCACTTCCAACTGAGATCAACTCAGTTTCTTAAGAGCAGTACAATGTTTTATCCAGGTTTACACAACTTCTTGAGACAAACTGTTGGAAGACGCAGGTTCCTTCTATCTGTCATACACAGTGTGATGTCACGGGTCGATCGGGACGCAGACGCGTGCAGAATTGAAAGGTCGAAATCCGTTCGATGACAGAGGCAGATCCAGAAACGTAGTCAGCGATGGGGGCGTGGGTCGAACCGGGAACTCGAAACAGTTGACGAAACAGACAAGGAGTAAACACAAGACTAGGTCGTGGAACAGCAACAGGTCGATAGCCGGAGTCACAAGGAGCAGTAACGCTCAGTACGCGCGCAATGAACGTGGCAACACCTCGCAACGACAGGTTGTACGGCTCAGGTACTTAAAGGGTTAAGTTAACCCAGAACAGGTGCGGTGAGCCGATGACAAGAGGAGGCGGGACAGGTGTCAGGCGCTCGGACCTGGGGGCGTGACGTGTGAGTTTTGCAGGGCTAAATATTTTGGTTGAGGATGCAGGTTTTACGGGGACATCGCATCAGATAGACTTTACAGAATTAGAACACAAACACACGCGCTGGAAAATAATCGAGTTTTGTGACATATAATTTATTGAAATAAATTATAATGGGTTGGATTTTCTTCTTTTCCCTTATGCTGCTTCTCCAAAAGACCTAAACAGAGGCTCAGGTAGTCTTATATACCGCCTGTATCTGTGGTGCACGTGCTCAGTTGCATCCGGGTGGGATAGCGCAACGGGGGGTGTTTATAAGTACTTGAGCTGCATTAAATCGCTGTATTTCATGTGCGGATTGAACATAAGGGCAAGATTTTCACAAAACATGCAAGTCCACTAAACTGTCTAGATGTTTGACATCATCTGTGACACTGAAGTCCACGTTTGCTCATTGCTAACCTGCTTTATGGTGATCACCCTCTTGTGTAAAGTGGTTCGGTCCATCCTGAAGGTGGATGGGACGATATTTGAAGAGGTCCTTTGCTGTTTCGGGTGTGGCTGAAGCAGATGACCGTGGTACATAGTCTCCGTTCCTTTTTCTGTCACTTGTTTCCCACTTTAGAAAACACCTTGGGCACAAATTGTGAGCTGAGAGCTGCTGCAACCTTCTCGTGGTTAAAGACCAACCCTAGAGAAGCAGGGTCCACAGCTGCGCGACCAGAAGCAAGGTGTGAGGACGCTGTACGTCAGGCAGGTCCATCGGTAGATAATACGCAAACAATGCAGAACTACGTGGGTTATTTACACGCTGGCAGGGTCTTAATGCAACTTAGTGCACCTGACAAGCAAGTTTTTCTCAGCTGTAAACATTTGCATGTTCGTTGTCGAAACGTAAATAGCTTCAAATTGTTTGGCCAGCATTTTTTTTTAGGACAGCGATGACACAAATATTGCGCACCTTCGAAATGTGGATTGTTTGGTATGAAACCCCACGCGTGGCAGCTGCCAACCAAGATGACGGCCGACGCGGATGATGGGAATCTTTGATCTCAAAGATGGCTGATGAGCTCCTGGTATGAATAACTCCTCGTCGCCACAGCTCCCGTCTTTGGCGGAGTGACAGCAATCCTCAGAGGTATTTGTAAATATAGCTCAGTCAGCTGCTGCTTCTGAATGACTAAGTTACAGGTAACAAAAAAAAAAAAACTTCCCCAATAAACAAATGTCTTTTTTTTGCCCTCCCTATTTTCGTTCTTGCGGCAGCTTAATCTCATCTTAGCTTCCCTGATGGTGTTTGTCATCCTCTTTGTGGGACGTCATCAAACTCGGGTGACACCTGCCAGTGAGTAAAAATACTATCAGATCAAATGAGTCCAAACTTAAAAAGAAGAGAATAAAACTGAGCAATAACTAGCTAATTCCCAAGGACCTCTTTTTCGGTTGTAGAATTCCAGGTCTCTCTTGGCTTCGGGACAATACGGGTCTCTCCCCTCCCTCTTCACCTCGTGCTCCTTTTTATTACGGGTTAAAATCCGTAACAGCAAAACTTTGCGTTCAGATACCGACGTATGGTTATTAATTTTCAAGGGCCTTTATAGCAAAAGTTCGGATAAAGAGAGTTCGGATACCGAGGGTTTGCTGCAACAGGTGCCCAGTCATTGCTGGAAAGGGAGCTGCCCTTCCTCCGTCTTCTGTTTGAAATCTGACGTTCAGTGATTCTGAGCGCAGCCAACAAGATTTGGGAAAGACCAGACGGTGACTGTGTATCTGGTCAAATTTTGCAGAAGTAGTGCTGTTACAGGTGGTGGTGCTTAGATGAACTGGAGTCTCTATATTCTGTGTGAGTGAAAGACAAAGTGAGTGATGTCAACTTTGAAGGTTCATCTTGAGATCTTTTTTTTTTTTTTGGAGTCACATATTTTTGTCTTTGCAGTTTCCACGTGTTTTCATTCAAAACAAATGCTTCTGGTTTGTCGGACTTTGCCGCACCGTGTTAGCAGCATGCTAACTGCAATTTTTAAATAAGGAAGGAAAATTAAATGTGTCCTTAGCAAATACTGCTCAGCTGGGTTTAAGAGACTGTAAATCTGCCAGATATTTCCCCTTTTCTTTCCTCCAGTGTTATTAATATCCAGCTCTAGATCTTGGCCATCTTCTCACACGGTGCTGCTCATGACCCTGTAACAACCCTTCAGTCTTTCAGCTCTCTGCTTGCTGTGAAGAAGAGCTCAAAAGCCTTTTGAGGAGTGATGTGACTCATACTTGACAAAATACAACTTCCAGGCCCCAAGAATGTCAGCGAAGCGAATGTATAGCAAGCAACCCAAGTGCCTCCTCCCGTGAGCTTCTCAGTCTCCCAGCTGAACTACGCGGAGCATTTTCCATCACTGAGAAACTTCTTGCGACTTCAGATGCTCCTAAAAGTTTTCGGTGTCCACACAGCGCAGTTGTCTGAAGTTGCATTTTGGCATGTTAAAGAGGACATTTACACCAGTAAACATATATTTTCTTCAGTAGCGTGAACAATGAATGTTAAAAAATCGGCATCGGGATAACTGACAGGTTCGGTCACAGCCACGTGTATAATACACGCTGGGCAGAACCATCAATATTTCTCAGCTAGCGTCACTTTTCCCTGAATACACCAACGTTTTCAGTCTAATTTGTTCCTAGAAATGCTTCCATAACATCTAGATGCAAAAGAGGCTATTCGTATTGTGAGAAAAATGTTCACCTTGAACTAAAATAAATTCAGATCAAAAACCACCAACCCAGACAGCTTTATAAATAATATCAGCCTCTTTTAACCAGTAGATCTTGCGATCCTGCTCTCGACTTGACTTGGATGTCGTGGTTCAGCTGTACAGAAGTGGTGGCTCAACACTAATGCACATTTCCAAGTTTATCTGTCAGCTGTTTAAGCAGTAAGTATTATTTTCAACTGAATGTGAAGGGTGAAAATGGAAACTCGACAGCAAACATGAGGCACAGCTGATCAATGGAAAGATTGAGGGCTTCGGCAAGGAAGTTCTACAGCGGCCTGCCTTGCAGTTTCTACATTTACACTTAAATTGCCCTTCTTTGTTTAGCTGGCGCTCCGTACTTTTCAAACATGAAAAATTAACTATTAAAGTCTGTACCTTTTTTTGGGGAGAACTTAGCAGGGCTTTCGGACGAGAAGCTAAGCTTGGTGATAAGTTCTCTGCTTTATTTTTCGCTTCTCAGTAGCATTTTTCCTTTCGTAGTTCCAGAGCCAAAAGATCACTTTAGTTCATGTCCCATTTAGGTACAATTGTTTGACACTGTGGGCAGAAAAAAAATAAAAAATAAAAAGAGGTAAGAAAGCCCACCCAGGCTCTCTGGTTCAGACAGCACTTGCACGTCACTGTAATAATATCGCATTTATTTGACATACAAGGATGGAAGGGGGCATCAGACAGCTGTGGCAGATGAAGTAAAACTTCCTGTCTACCGTCTACAAGACAAATCCAAGGACAACGTCTCCCACTTCTGGGCAGGGTAACGCTATACAAACTCGCATAAAATGTTTATCAAGTAGCCTCCAGAACCACCCAGGTAGTTATCTGGCCTCCCCATGTGTGACTACAAGGTGATTTTCTGTAGCTCAGGGTCTGGAAGCAACGGAAGACAAAACCTTGCAGGTCGAATAAGAAAATCATTTTCTTTTTCTTTCCACAGCAAAACACTTTGAGTTCAGCTGCTTTACCGCAGTATTTATACAGACGCAGGCAGCTGGTCCTGTGGTAGTTAGAATCTCCTTGCAGCTGAAGAACCTGGGTTCTGACCAGCAAGTCTGCCAAAGTGTAAAAGATGCGCATGATTTCAGTAGGGACACAATCCAGACAAGAATCCAGACAAGGATGCTGCAGGAAGAGTGAAAACGGTGGAAGATGTACTGGGAAATGACTATTTGTGTTGATTTAAAGTGTATTTTGGTGCTTTTGTAACTGAAAGTGGGTCTGGTGCTCAGTGCAGAGGTCAGTTAGGAAAAAGATGCCAGGTGAGTGACCCTCCGCTGCCCGGGTCAAAAAGGCGTCGCAGTGAACAGGTATAACGTAGGAAAGTGGTTGCATTCAGGGTTGGTAGTGCCGTCGGACAGGCGGATGCCGCAGAGATTGACGCACGCTGCTGGTCGTAGTCGACCGTTGCCTGTTTGTCGCCGACGTTTTCGAACCGACCTGAGGAGAAACGGTCAGAACATGAAACAAATGCTGAGCTCTGTGGGAAAGCAAAACTGTACCAGTGCCGCTACCGGTATTCTCTGCTATCTTTAACATGCGAGAGTATTTGAAATGAGAGAAAGATTGTCGCATTTGACTGGCAAAAGACCATCTTGGGCTCGAGTGTAAATGCAAAACTAGTGATAATACAGTTTGTTTGCATGTATAATGTGAGGTGGTAAGAAAAAAATACCCTCATCGCTTTACTTAACCCAGAATGGTTTTCTCACATAGTTTTAGCGATTAGCAATTTCCTACGAATTTAAAGAGTTTCCAAATCCAAAGTTTTAACTGCTGCATTTAGGTGTTGGATTTGAACGTTGGAATTACTGTCTACGAACTCAGTCCGTGCTGTAGAGTGCATCGCAGACAACGGGAAGCAGACGCGTGCAGGCAGAAATCGCCGAACTTGGTTTATTGTTGAAGGAGAGTCCAAAGTCGTTGTCAAAAGGCAGGCGTAGGTCAAAACCGGAAGTCAGAACAACACAGGTGTCTTGGCAATAAGGGGTGAGGCTTCAGAGGGAAGCAGGGGTCGAATACGAGAAGGGTTAACACTAGGAAGGCTCGATACACAATGAGAGAACATTGGCAATACTTGGCACCGGCTTGTTGGGAAACACAGGTTTATGTACTGTAAGGGGAAACAAGCAGCAGGTGCCGGCGATCGTGGAACCGGGCGGAGTAGCAGGCGGTGCGGTGGGCGTGACATAGAGGCGGCGGAATTATTTTTTTACAAAAATTCCTTAACAGCAGAACAAAACTGCTTCACAAGAACATACAAATTAGAGCAGTATGTTGAGAAAATGCAAATACATAGAGATACCGTAATACCTGGGTTGGCCCTCTTGAGATGGAGAGCAAAGTGCCCTACTGGAGCTCATCAATACAGTATTTTTTGCATAAATGCAGCCTGGAAACCGCGTAGGTTGACGGCTTTAAAAGCGAAGAAACAGGATAAGATTTAAGATTTTTTTACGGGTAACAAACATAAAATCCCCCAAATTTTTTGAAGCAAAATTATGATCGGTTAGTCAACGGAATAATATAATGGCACACCAGCGCTGTTGGAGGCAGCACTAACATAGCTGGTCATACAGCACCAACTTAGAAGACCTAAAAAGATCACATCTTCCAGTATTCATTCAAGTTGGAGCGCTAACATTTTTGCATGTCTGATTTGACCCTATGTTTATGAAAGGAGCTCCACCTGTGGACCAGGCAAGGACACATGAAGCTTAAATCTTTTGAATGAGCGTCGCTAGTTTTCATCAATAAATTCAACAAACCAGCTGCAGCGGTGTTTTGCAGGCGAGATGTCCACAGAAATAACTTGTGAAGATGAGAAACTCTGTGAAAGGACTTGAATGGATGTCAGTCAAAACAGCAATACCTGTATGGTTAAAGTGCTGGACTCTTCTTATGGTTCTAACCTATTGTAACCGTAACTCTGACCAGAGAATCGTGAAAAAATACATACAAAAAAAAACAAAAAATGGGAGCGAGCACCTCGCGGATAAGTACGTTGTGAGGGAGCAGGTCTGCCACGGTTAAGGGTTTAGTTAAGGCTCAGTTTAAATAATCCCAGTAACTTGGTAGAGACACACGAGGAAACTTGCTCCATTTCCACTTCACACACAAACACTCAACACACACATTCAGCTTCCCCCTCTGTTCTCCATAAAGCTTGCGATGTTCATCCAAATCCAGTGTCGGGGTATTACTATTGAAAGCGTTTGTGTAAAGGGCTGTAGCCCTTCCTAAACCAGAGGGTTAGCAGAAGTAGTGTAGTTAGTCAGTTTTGCTGTTTTGAGGGGCTCCTGAGATCCAGGCCCGCTCATGGTCTTTGGTTTCACATCTCAAGTAGAGAGATATTTTTTAAGTATCGCATATCGTACTTGTTCCTTTTTTTCATTTTTTTGGCACTTTAACAAACACCTTTGCCACAAACAGTCTTGACCAGGGCAGCACATTATTCCAGCAAGAATTATCCTGTTGTACAAAAGGGTAAATCACTGTAAAAATCTCTTCACAGCGCACGTCCCTTTGGAGAAAAGTATCGGGTCGATGAAAAAGCGTAAATATGACAAATGCGTCAACCTCTCCCTTTTATACCCACCTTTCCCAACAGTGTCGGGGCTGAATAGGGAACGTGAAACTAACCCGCTGTGGTGTGAATCGTCCCGTTTCACAGCAGCGCTATAGGCGTGCGATCATTTCCAAGTTTGCGTTTGTAAATCTCGAATGTTAGACTGGTTTGCGTGTTTGGATGGGTAGTTGGTGTACTGTCTGCAGGGGGTTGGAGTCCACTTGAGGGTTCACACCTGCCACCGTGTGAGGTTGTTGAGCCCCCCTGTTGGGACGCCCGTGAACAAGAAGGAGATGGAGGCGGGCTGGCGGTATTCTTACAAAAGCAGCCCCCCGCGGGGCACCGGTAGGTGGTGCTTATATGTGCGTGCGTGTGTTTGACGGCGACATGCTTGACTTAATACTTCCCTCCCGAAATGAGGTTTTACACACACCTACAGTCGGTTTCAACTAGTTTTCTGGTACGAAAACGTATGACATCACGGCCTTTAGCAACACGGTCCTTCTCTTCGCGAGCACTTGCTGAAAATTCAAAAACTGCACTTTTTCTTGGATGTAAGCTTTATTGCTTGTCTAGCCCGATTAAATATTCGCAGTACAACTAAAGAGCAAGAAAAAGACTGGATCCGAAGTCGACCAGGAATGATTTCGGCGGAACGCCGTCACGCCGAACTGCAACACGAGCGACAGCCTGGAGAAACTCGACTACTACATGCAGGTTGTTGTGAAAACGACCGATTTGTTTTGCTTTTGCCATTATTCCTTTATAGTGGTTCCTCTACTAGGGCTTGTGCCATTTCAGAACTCAAATCTACCGGAAAAACTTGATAAAAGTTAATAAATGGATAGATGCATTAACTACATGTAGTAAATAAATACTTCCGATTGCCCGTGGTTAATGAACATATACTTTTTTTTCCGTTTCATGGCATATTCTGAATGTAAGTCAGCATGAAATCAATAAATCAATAAAATGAAAAATGCCGCAAGTCACTGGGTGTTATAGCTTAGTCCTGTAAGCTTTACATATAAACCGAAGGCTATGAGGGCTTTATTATATTAGTAAGGGAAGGAAAACCTCCACGGTGCAAGTACTTGAGATGTGCTGTGTAAACTTTGCGTTTCCTATTAAAGCCAGTCTTCGTCTTCTGAAGGAGGCAGCCGCACCGACAGGGCTGCTCAGGCCTACAGCTGAGGATGATGGGAGGTGTAATTGCTTTTGTATCTGTATCCGTATCCGGGGCTTTCGATTGACTGAATTCTGCCATCTCATCACCTGCGCTTCGGGGTAAAGAAAAGAACTAAGCTCTGTTGTGAAAAAGAACAATGGCAACAAATGATATATAGGAAAAAAATCTACTTTTGTGTTGCAGGCATCCTCTGAGTGAATATGAATTTGCTGGAATAATGATCTCCCCCAAAAACTTACACCACGTGCGGTGAGACATGGATTAATAACCAAAGTCGAGGAACGTGGACACGAGCGGAATAACAATGTTCTGTCAAAGCAGGAGAACTCCGAGATGCTGCCTGTGAAAACCTAATTGGAAAGGCAGCGGATTCTCGTCTGCAGGGTCTGACTTGTGAAGAAAGACTCAAAGAAAGACGCGTTGAGGCTTTTTTAGGAGCCGCCTGCGTTCAGACGCATTCGCGACGAAATCATCCCGTAGGTAGCAATCCAACCCGCTCGAGAAACCGGAAGGGCGCGAGCGGTTTGTCCTGTGAACTTTCACCATCCTCCGGTTTGTATGTCTAATTGCAGCTTTTACCGTCTAACTCCCCGCGGTACAAAGACAGAGAGGAAGACATCTAAATGCACGTCTGCACATGGGCCCAGAGATTATTAAACTCCTTTAACAGAAACAAGGAGCAAAAGCCAGTAAAATGACACAGGGATATCAAAACTGGCTTTAATGTTTCACCACATCATAGATGATCTCAACCAGCACAACATGCTTTGTGTGCAGATGTCAAGTTGTCCGTCAAGACTGTGGTTTGTAGTTCAAGTTTCCTGTGAGTACTTTTTCCATCCTTGGGGAAAGCAAACGGGAAGAACTATCGTGAGGTATCTTTAGATAAAAATCACGGGAAGAAAAACCAATTCCCATAAATTCCCTCATAAATATTTCAATCAAAGCCAGAAAATTTGACGCATCTAAGGATGCTGAGCTCAAATAAAAAAAGCTTATTATATATATTATGATGTTACCTGAAGTCACTGGGTGTTTTGGGGCCTCGAGCATCAGACACCCTCACCTACACTCCTGAGGATGTACTCCTGGGTCTCTCTCTTTGGACACAGAGCATGATGAAAAGTCAACTGTTCCAAAGGGTTAGATGGACTTATCAATATGCCTGGATGAAGAATATGAAACGCGGAGGTTCTGCTCTCGTAAACTTTGCCTTTCGGAATCTGCTCTCACCTTGTCGGTGCTTCCTGATAGCACATCCCTGCCATCCTAGCGATGAGTTTTTTGTCAGTTTGCTTTCCCCACCACGTCCTCTTCGTGCATCGGCTTCTCCTGCCCCTGGACCTTATCGCACAGCTGTATGGAACTTTGCCTACCACTCTGTGCTAGAGCTGGGACTCCACCTGTCTGACTGGACTTTCTACTTGGTCTCACCCTCACTTGCAACCCTAGGGTCACTGAAGTCCCTCTAAACCACTCCACTAGGCTCCTGAAGGGTAACTGCACCTTGCCGCTCTCCATATATAAGGTGATGCTTCTCATGCTTCGAGGTCTGCCAAGCCACCTTTGGAGGTGACAAGTTTCCCTTTCTCTCAGAAGCCACAGCTGTGAGTGTAGAAATGTCATAAAGCTGAAGGGACCAAAGAACTTGCCAAGATGGATGGAACTTTGTATATTTCTTAAAGTGACGTGGCTCTTGTGTGTAAGACTTCCCTTCCTCAGCACCTCAGCTCTGGACTTCAATGACTCATCATAGCCTTCAACATGAGCCTTTAGAGCATGTGAGAAATCCACCCACATCCTTCAAGAAGAACTGTTTTTACCATCAAGCAATCCATGAAGGGGCTGATGGGCGGCTGCCTGACACCTGATTTGGAGTGTTCATCTCCACATGCAGCCTGTTCGTGGTCAGAGCAAACCGGATTAAAGAAGTAGCAGAGCCTCACCTTCTCCAGCCATTCCCTCGCCCTCCTGCAGTCAAACTGAAATCACGGTGTCGATCTAAAATTAAACCTGTTTTCCCGTATCTTTAAAAAAAGAACTTGCAAACGCGCGGCGACGGGAATCAATCCGAGCAAAATCTCAATCGTTGATCGGATAAACCATGGAACGGATTCAATTCAGAGCGTTGTTCATTTAGTGCGGAGCCAGGTTTTCAAAGCGAGTCAGTAAGAAGGCTGTGAAGTCACACAGGGGGTATCAAGCACGCTGTGCTGGGCCTGAATAATATCAGCACAGAGTATCAGGCTCCTTTCAGATGGAATGAGTTATGTAAACTCTGGGAAAATCAATGAACCTGTAAGTCTGAATAATGAATAAATCTGTGAGCTGTTAGTTATTACACAACATCCCATCTGTATACATCAAGATCTCATTATTATTATTATTATTATTGTTGTTGTTGCAAATATATCCGTATCCTGTCCGTTGAATCACTGCCAAAATTAGACAATGAGTTTGTTTCAATGCATGACATTAGATGTTCTTTTCCCATTGAGCACCAGCATAAAAATGACACGGCGGACTCTAAACTATCCATGAAATAGCTTTTCCTCACTCTCCCGATGCAGGTATCCCTCGAGGTACGAGTGTTTGGCTTTTTTTTTTTTTGCAAACACGAGCGAAACGGTGGAGAACTTCTCAAAGTTTGTGGCATAATGGCATTTATGTCCCAGACTTGCCAGATTTCGCCTTTCCCACTAGTCGCCCTCGTACATAGGGGCTCACCTGTATTCACTTCTGTGTGAAATCGGCAAGCAGAAGTAGAAGATGCATCATTTTTATTTCAGTTTCCTGCAAACTGGACAACTAATCTGTCACGAGGTGTGTGGTTCCGTCCAGCAGGATCACAAGCTATTGTCCTGGGCCAAACACGGAATATATGTTCAAAAATTTTATAGACTAAGTAGTCCTACTATGTTAAATTATTAACTTTTATCTCCAAATATCCAACTGTGGCTTTTAAATATCATCTTTATCTTGAACTCCTGTTTAAGCTCCTAAGATAGCTATCCAGGATGGTCGGCTTCTTGGGTTTTGTAGCATTGCTGCCGCTGTAACATACTACACCAGGATGTTGGTTGGGATCGTGGCTACAGCTGCATTCATATCTGCTAGCACGCTGTCAGATGACAGTTTGCCCAAAAGTCTAAGAATCCTAAGGCAGTGGTAGACAGTAGTTAGCGTAGCCACGATCTTCTTTCTTCTGTCTTCAGCTGAGTCAGGCACGGTATCTAGCACACACTCTGACATGAGGCCTTCTCGAATGTGGTTGCACGGGATTTAAGTCTTGGTATCTGCAACCTATGTCAACAATTTCTAGTCTGGAGAGACGGCTTCTTCTGACAATGTTTGCACTTTGTGAGCGTGGCTGACGGCCTCTTCCTTACCCACGATTCCCTCACGTATCTCACGTAGCTTCTCTCATTAGGTTTGTCTGTGCAGCAGTCCCACAGGCCCATCTCGTCGTCTCGTGTCCATCTGAGATCGGTTCCAGTCGCCGACTTACCATCGAACTGCCCTGGTTCCCCAGCGTTCCGCGTCGATCCGGGCGAATAGGACCGAATTATAATTCCTCGAATTAGGAGGTAGGCAGGAGCAATGCTGGTAGTTAAATATTTATAAATGTCAAAATTATTTTGCCCCGGTCGATTCCTCTTAAAAGTACTGTAAAGTGGTGGCGAAAAACTGCTGCTATTTTCACCCCTCCCTGTTTACCAGCTATATTTGTAGTGACCCCATCTAAACAGTCCGAATAAGAGCCAGGGACGCTTCATCCGTCGATGACCTCCGCAACCTCAACGCCGCGTTCTGCAAGTCGGATTAGTGAGAAGAACCTGGCATCAAAGGTTTCTTATCTTCACTACACAAGGAATTAGCTCGTGCCTTTGTTTAAATGACAGATCTGGCCTTCGCTTGTTTTGGGGACAGTAAACACAATTAGAAGTAACACCGACAAAAGAGGTTTCTTTTTTCTTGCGCTGGAGATTAGCTCTTGCATATAAAGAAGGGCAATTATGACCGTTTCCCATTCATGTTATTGAATGTGCAGCGTCTCCCATTTACTCCCGCAGCGAGAGTCGGCTGTCAGGGCCTCTCAAGAGCCACCGCTGTTGAATGAACGTCGGCATCAAGTATCATCATCTGTAGTTAGTAGGTGTTGGTCTGGGAGCCATCTTGTCTCTGAACTCAAATGATCCTGGGAACCAGTTCTTCTTCTTCTGAGCTCTAGTGGCTTCGCGGGTCAGACCGTATGACGGCGGAAAACGTGAGGGTGGAAAAAAACGTGAATAAGCAACACCTACCTCCTCTGAATGCGGTCAATGGTAGCTGCACTTTATATAAACTTGAAAACATTTGTTCTTCCTCAAGCGTCGTTCATCTAGTATTAGAATGGACAAGAAGCTGTGACAATAAAGCTGAAAGGGGAGGAAATGTTCTGTACGGTTTACAGAATTGCCACAGTTATACCGCTCTGTTCTGCGGTATATGGGTGCCTATTGATACTTTAAAGGTGTAACAGAAGCTCAGAACGACTGCAGCAGAACACAATGTTTTTCTTTCACCGACAACTGGAAAGATTAGTTGCAAATCATCATTTTTCAATCCACGAAACTTTTTTTCTGGTGCTAATAGAAATAATGGCGGTTTGATCCCTTCACAAGAGGAATTTGCCTAAATTTCCCAGAACAGACGAACGCTGTTATGTGAGGGACACTTGCATATTATTTAAATCTCTTCGATGTTATGAAGTTATAAAAAACACAAACCAGACATGTTAGAGTAAGTAGGTAGAGCCTGGATTTTCTCTTGTTTGTTTTGCTTTGTTCTTTGCTATTGTGTGTGTGTGTGTGTGTGTGTGTGTGTGTGTGTGTGTGTGTGTGTGTGTGTGTGTGTGTGTGTTTGCCTTCCCTGATCCCATGGCAGAAACCCACAATAAATCCCATTTATCTTGTCCACAAGCTGTGTCCACTGCCTTGTCCTCCTTTCACTGTGGTTTGCCAACCACACGCTAAGTTTTTTTAGCGTTTTCTCTGAACAGCCTTTCTGAAACGGGAGTTTTTAAATCCAGGTACAAATTTGCCCCTAGTAACCCAGCAACTTGGACACATATCTCCTCCCCTCTTGATCGATGCCAGTTAGACCACTTGACTCCTCCAAAACACTGCTCCTCTATTGTTTAAACTGTCCCCTTCTACCTGGAAAAAGTAAACTGTTTTATATTTTAAAAATTTAACTAATGAAATATATTTTTATATATTTCAATAAAAATAAACCTTTCTGCAGAAGACCTACACTGGTGTTTATCCATCCATCCATCCATCCCTCCATCATCATTAACTGCTTTATCCTGGTCAGGGTTGCTGTGGCCCAGAGTCTCTCCCAGAACTACTGGACACCAGGCTATGAAACCACACCCTGGTGCAGATGCACAATGCAGACCAAGACTTCCAAGAAGTGGTCATGGATTAACTTCTGAAGACTTTATCCAGACAACACGCTGTGTCTGGGCCCTACCAGCTCAACAAAAAAACAACATTCCATAAAAATCCAGAAGCATTTACCTTCCTATCAAAGTAACACCAATATGCTGTTTTACTTTCACATCTTCATTACTTTGACTTATTTTTGGCAAAGTAAAAACGCCATGAGGTGGCAGGCGGTGGCGACAGGGCTGGGGAACCTGAAGGACGGCTCACCGCTGCCCTCCCCAAACCAGCTGAGGCTCACGATGTCAAGCCGGACCGTTTCGCCTTTTGGTTTCTGCTTGAAAGGAGCGGCGTCCCGATTTTGAAGTCGTGAATAAAAGACTCGGTTTGACCTGAGGAACCGACGTCCTTCGCATGCGGCCGCCTCTGCTCCACGGTGACCGACGTTTCCCAGAGTTTTACGCAATAAACCGTTTCAAGTTCTTTCGGTTGCACAAAGGAGGCTGTGGCTTTTTTAAAATGTTTTTTTTAATGAAATTAATGTTTGCTTCTTGTACACAAAAATGCACATTTTGTGACAATGAGCCGCAAGACGCGTCGCAACGAGAAACGCGGAACGGGTGAAAGAGAGCTTCCGCGCGTATATCTAAATGTTCTAGTAGATTCAGGGCTGAACGTCTGATTTGTGGTTTATATAAATCTCTATATCTGTGGTGTATATATAGAATTCAAGGTCCTTGTTGGAAACTCTTGGGACAGTAATACTGCCGTCCAGCTATCCTGGATCCACTGTTAGCTTGTTTATGTCTCCAGCGGGGTTTCGTTCTTTTATTGACGTCTTGTTCACCCCCCAGTTGTAAATCCCGTCTCACAAACTCAACAATTCGTGTCTATTTTTGTCTCTTTCAATTGGGGTTAGCAATACGTCTGTTTCTCGTTGTGTTATGGAGCTTCTCGCGAGGAAACTATTAAGGAACCGGTACATAATAAAGAGACTGGTGTTTAATAACCTCCGTGTCCACAAAGGGCTTCTTCTGCAACCAAACTCTCAGAGAGAATCTCGGCCCCTGTTCGACACTGGCTGCATACGTAATGTGTGTGTTTGTATAATAAATCACCGTAATGAACTGGTATGCAATGCTACACAAGCAAATTCTGGGGGGAGGGGGGGTAGAAAGAGTGTTTGCAAGTATAAAACAAACTACTCCATAGCTGCTGTGGACGTGGACCTCTAATGCTCAGGTTGGTGGTTTGCACCCAGTTTCTTGTTGCGGTCCTGAAGCATTAGCCAAGCAGTGGCATCGCTGTTATTCTTACGACTTATTATTATCGTTATAAGTTTTCGTACAAAATCCAGCCCGGTAGCTTTGGTTTCAGATCTGCTGAAATGATTTTGAGGGACACATCTGCTGCTGGAACGTGTCACACGTCTCAGGCTCAGTGCTTGCAGCAGGATGCTCCTCCTCTGGCTGTTGTGTTTCATTAAGCCTGTTTCCTGCTCTTTGTTCTCATACCTGCCTAGCAACGTAGTTCTATTCACGCGCGCACGTGTGTGTGTGTGTGTGTGTGTGTGTGTGTGTGTGTCCCCAACAACACCTGGGCCTGTGGAAGAACTGCTAGCAATTAGCATTCATGTCGAGTCCCCCAGTTGCAGTCTTCGCCACCCCCCCCGTTCAGCATCCATGTAGATTCGCATCAGCGGTGTGACTACAGAAGAGGCACGACTAGAAAACAATGCAGCGAAACATCAATACATCATAGTGCAGCTACAAGCTGCTGCTCCGCCCTGGGTTCTGTCCTCCCTTGGTTAGCCAGGGGTTAACATCTGGCTCATTTGTGGCGGATATGCAGAGCTGTCAGATTCTTCACCTAGTCGGTGTGGTTCGTGTCAAGCCTAGATGCTGCCCAGATCATCATGTTTGAGACCTGCTGCTGGACATCTGCCGCTGTGATGGTGACCGGTTCCTGCTCTGGGAGGCTTTGGCTCTGTTCTCAGGCCTCTTAACCACAGTCCACTAGTGTCGTGTGATGATTCCTTCTCCCAGATGCTCTTCCGGTGCCGCTCTGTTTCGACTCTGGGTGGATCTGCAGCTAATGCTGAATTGACCTGAAAATAACCTTATTTATCCCAAAGGGAAACTGCACAGGGCTGCAGAAAAACATGCGCAGGTGTGTGTAAAGTGAGAGTCAATCTGCATGGAAAGGAAAAGAAAGAGAAGGTGAGAGTAAGAGTAGTGAGAGTTCCCCCGAGCCGGTTCACCACCGAAAAGATCCACAGAAAGCAACGGCCCACCAAGGTTTCGCAGCTGTAAATGTTGGCAGCATCATCCATCAGCCCCATGCAAGCAGCATGATAGCGCAGCCATGGCACGAATGATATGGTTCCACCGTTCATCCGGCTGGTGTGTCATGCTGATGCACTGGGAAGCCTCCTCAGGATTGGATTCTGGTCCTGGTGGATCCAGACTTGGATCCTGATCCAAGTCCATTTGCTTCAGACCCTAGCGCAGACACTGACGGAGTATCGGGTAGGAGCTTGACCGTGCTCGGTCCCTCCCGGGCTCTGCGCTGCACCTACTGTGACATTGTTCCAAGGAAACAAGCGGCAGGAGCGTGCCATCACCAGGCAGGTACATGAAAGAAAGGTAAGCGTGGTGCCACCAGGGTAAACTCTCAGTGTAAACGTAAGGAGCACCTGTAGAAGTTTCCAGACCAAGTCCTCGCTTGGTCCGCAAACGTTCCTCGGTCCCAAAAGCAGAGCTGACGGCAGTGCCAGATGATGTGAATCCTTCAGCCCAAAAGCTGTTTCTAAGATAATTTTATCCATTTGCTGATTCTCTATCATCTGCTTTTCCACAGTAGCCGCCACAGCGTCTAATCTCTCAGCGTTCGGCTGGCTTTATTCCACCACAGTCAGGATCCATTTCCTTTATGATGGATTTAAAGGAGATCATTTATGTTTCCATCAATGACTGCGCCGAGGAGAACGTGCTTCGGCAAACCCAATTTCCCTTTATTGTGCTTCATTTATGCCCCCAACTAAAATTTCAATCGCATCCAGAATTCAGTTCAGACACTGATTAAAAAATTTTTCTTCCAGAGTCTAAGAACCAAATGAAAGCTTTATTCATGTGATTCTTTCATTTTAAAACATCCTCAGTGGAGCTTTTTTTTTTTTTTTTTGCACAGAGGAAAAACAAAACCAGCCGCCTGTGTTTACCGAGTTGTCAGTCACCGTAACAAAACCCCTGTCACACGTAATCGCGCATACACAAACAAACTATATAGTTTGTTTAAAAGAACAGATATCAAAGATTATTTCGGCAATGCGGAACATGCCGCAGATGTACGTTTCCGCCCGCGCGTCCTGTTGGGTTCCGGCAACTGACTTTTCAGCAGAAAGAAACAAGCCGCTCGGAGTTTCGCTTTAATGAACCGCTGGGCAAACCTCGCGACGCAAGCGGCTCCGAATTAAAACACAGCACAACAACGCCCTTATTAGCCCGCCAATGAAAACACGCAAGCGTTTCCGACTCGTATTACCAACCACGGTTCGAAATGAAACGCCAAAGGGAAAGACGGTGAGTCGGCGCTGTTTTAGACCGCTAACAATCCGAGGGGAACTTTGGCGTGGATTTGTCACAGCCGCACCTGTTGGGTGGAAAGACGTGCGATTTAACCGCAAACGTGTGTCGTTTGTGCCGAGTTCAAACAAAGAGCGCGGAATGGGGATTTTCGCCCGCGCCGCACTCCTGCTTCTGGCGGGAAGGTGCGTTCTGTCCATCTGTCCATCCTCAGTCCAGCTGTCTCCGAACCGGAAAGCCGAATTCGCACGCTTAGCCGGCGTGTGCTGAAAAGGCCTCTGAGGAAGGGGAACATAGAGAAGGACTTTCCCGCAGCTTGAAGGGGAGCAAAGAAAGCGTGCGGCGCAGCGCGGGCCGGGGTCCGCCGGCTGGCTGTCTGTGGGCCGAGTGATGGATCTCAGAGCGGTAATTAACCATCAATCCAGCGGCTGGTCGTCGGCGGCCCGTCGGCGGCCCGTCTGCATCGCTGCGCTCTAATGGATCAATAAAAGAGCATCTAGGTTGGAACTGCCTGTCTCGCAGCGTTCATGAGCTAAATTATTCTTAATTGCATCCAAAAGGTCTCATTTGTTGCTCCGTCCAGCTGACAGGCTTGGAAACCCACAGCTCGCCGTCAAACACGGCACGTCTTTACAAGAGGTGGTGTAAATATTGCAAACGCTCCGGGGTACAGAGTGAGCTGCTATTCTAAACACATTCGCACAGTATCTGCATTGCAGCTTTTTCTGCTTAATCCTCCTCCTCCTCCTCTTCATCACCATCATCTTTATTATTATTATTATTATTATTATTATGAGTATTATCATTATTAGCATCACCACCGTCTTTATTATTATTATTATTGTTATTAGTGTCATCCTCCTCTTCCTCATCATCATCATCATCATCGTCATCTTTATTATTATTATTATTAGTGTCATCTTCCTCTTCCTCTTCCTCATCATCATCATCATCATCATCTTTATTATTATTATTATTATGAGTATTATCATTATTAGCATCACCATCGTCTTTATTATTATTATTATTGTTATTAATGTCATCCTCCTCATCCTCATCATTATTATCATCATCGTCATCTTTATTATTATTATTATTATTATGAGTATTATCATTATTAGCATCACCATCGTCTTTATTATTATTATTGTTATTAATGTCATCCTCCTCTTCCTCATCATCATCATCATCGTCATCATCTGTATTATTATTATGAGTATTATTATTAGCATCACCGTCATCTTTATTATTATTATTTGTTTGAGTATCATTATTAGCATCACCGTCATCTTTATTATTACTATTATTATTAGTGTCATCTTCCTCTTCCTCATCATCATCATCGTCATCATCTGTATTATTATTATGAGTATTATTATTAGCATCACCGTCGTCTTTATTATTATTATTATTATTATTATTATTATTATTATTATTATTATGAGTATTATTATTAGCGTCATCATCATCATCATCACATAACTGAACTCAGAAAATGTTTGAAAATTAAAGTAACTTTTTAAGTGAGCTAATATGCGAATATGCTAATATGGCTTTAAATACCCTTCTGAACTGAAATGTTTCTGGTTTTAGGTTTTGAAAAGGTGAGCAGCAAAGCGCCAGATGTGGAATTTCCAGTTATTCATAGAGCTGCCGCCTTTGGGCCCAGGTTTGAATCCCACCCCCTGCTGTAGTGCCCTTGACCGGGGCGTCTACCCTGAAGTGACACGGTAAAAATTACCCTGCTGCATGAAGTGTAAGCTGCACGCTGCAAACAAGGGACAGTATTTCCTCGTAAAACTGTCAAACAGGTATATGTGTCCCCTTTTTTTTTTACCCCCCAAGGTCTCCTCTGTGGTCCTGACCAACTGCGAGAGTTTCGATTTAACATGCAGAGATTATTTTTTCCCGGACTGTCAGAACATGAAGCTAAAGGGAGGGAAACCATAAATAGAACTATTATGCTGTTAACTTTTTGGCTTCAGCAAATAAAGGGGATGAGGTCGTGCGTCGAGAGCGGTGAGTAGGGTCTTCTGTCAATTTGCAGCCGCGACCACGTGAGTCTAATTCGATCCAACATCACCTGCATTCGAGTGGAACCCCTGGCTGCACGAAGCTCTCGGAAAACGCGCCTCCTCCATCTCAAACAGCTGGCCTGACAGCTTGTTGACCTACGTGCGGTCGGCTCTCTCTAGACGCACTGTCACTCATCGAAATGGCGTCGCCTTCCGCGAACCCGCCGGACCCCACGGAAGCCGCGCCGCCGTTTTATCTCCACACGACGGGCGACGCTTCAGAGAGCAACAGCGAGGGCTGTTGCCACATAAAGGGAAAAGGTGGCGAGTTCCACGCTCCTTCTCCTGCAGCACTTTATTTTGTGCAGCAAGTGGAAAATTATCCACTTGTATTCATGAATCGGGCTCGCGCTGGCCGCGTGCCCATTAATCCACTGCCTGCTACCTCAGACGTCTCCGGGGGGACGCACCGAAACCAAAGTCAATATTTAAGGAAGTTTCGTCGGAGTGCTTCCTTAGTGCCCAGGCGAGTCGGGTGTCTGCGGCGCTGGAGCGTTACCCCGAGGACGGCCTGCGCCGGAAATTTTCGGCCCTTCGTCTTCTCGGTGTCATCGGTACGTGACAAGCCGAGGCAAGCGTCCGCCCGCGGAGCGGCGGCCGGCCCTGTTATCGGGAGGGCAAACGGTGATGAGAGACGTGCGCTAATTTGAGCTTAAAGGATCGAAGGCACTCGATATCCGGGAGCCGGGGAGGGGGAATAGATTAAGCTACTCGATAGCGCCGCTGCAAGAAGTTCACGGAATAAAGAGAGGATATGATAAGATGTCCAGAGGGTAAAGACATTTAACAGGGATCATCCATTGTGCCGGGTTTAGCCTTTAGTGGTGGCTGTGATCCACCTCCAATTTACTCTTGCAACTCTCCTCCGGGAGCCTAAACCCACAGGAGAGCAAGCGGGCCGCGTTATCGACATGAAACACGGGGGGGGGGGGGCCCCCCCTCGCACTTTCGTCACATCCCTANAAGAAACGGGGGGGGGGGGGGGTCCCGCCTCGCACTTTCGTCACATACCTATTCGCGTCCGTCTCCAACGCAACTTGCAGCAGTTTATGCGTTTAGACATTCGTACGAGTGGCTCATTTTCTCTGGGGTGTTTCAGGGTGACCAGCTTGGCACGGGATTTGACCCTAGGCCTTTCAGTGGTATGCGGAAGCGATAACTGCTTTGCGACCTGCTGCGCATTCTCAGGCCCATTATACTTTTCTCCATGCATGGTATTTTCCAGAACAATTCATTCAAGCGTCCAAGAGACAGTGACCTCTGATCTACACCTACTTCTGCACTTATCTTCACAATAAAACCTGAAACCATTCTGGGTATGATTACAGACCATACAGAATATACCATGAGATGTTACATCTCACGCTTTAAAGCCTTATACATCTGAACAGCAGATCCCTCCCGGATCCTCATATATACAGTACTGTGCAAAAGTGTTAGTCGTGCAACTTCAGTGTCTGTAGAGAAGTACAGGTAGATTCTGATCTACCATCGGGGGGTTTCTGACTGGTTCCAAATTCATCCTGCAGCCTGAGAATGACCTCAAACACCCAATCTCAGTCATACACAACTATGTTGAGCAAAAAGAAGGAATCCTGCAACAGATGGTCTGGTCCCCACAGACCCCTGATCTCAACATGACCCAGTCAGTCTGGGAGGACATGCAGAGACAGTCAAAGTGTGCAGAAGAACTGTGGCCAGTTTGGAAGAACCTACCGACCTCCACCTTAAACTGCATGCAAGTTTGCATAAGAGAACTGATGGTGTTTTAAAGGCAAAGGGTGGTCCCACCAAATTTTGATCTGATGGAGGTTTTTTTTGTCTGCTGCACTTTTTAGAAGGTTTATTGATCAATAAGTATTCATGGCATTATTTCTGGACGTTCATGTCAGCAAGGCACCGATTAATCTCGCCGGTTTAAGGTCGCTGTGCTTTTTGAACGTTCGCTGCTTTTTACGGCGACTCGGCGACTGCGCGCTGACTTTCAAAGCTTGAACAATGTTTCACATTGATGCGCAGGAGGCACTTTTATCTGAAGCTACCTGACAGTTGCGGTTAACGTTATCGGCACCGTTGCATCTTAGATGCAGGATGTACAGTTTGAGAAAGAAAAAAACATGCACTCATACATGCACTCATTTGTTAGATCCGGAGCAGCACAGCGTAAAACAATAAGGATTAATAATGGACACGTGTGGAAACAGTATATAAGATGGAACGTTGCCATGACACAATTATTGGCCCCTTTTGAAAGATTGTAATGTGTTTTATTAGAAGGACTGGATTCTCACTGCGGTAACATTAGACTGATTTATAAATTGCCAGAACTCAAAGACATGAATTGACCCGCGATTAAGTGAAGAATGACGGCTTTAATGCTTGAAAAGATCATTTTCATTCCCTGCTCCTTTCTGACAATGGTGAGGACAGGAGACCACCGGAAAAACTTGAAACATTCAAAGTTTTTTCTGACCTTGGCATCCCTGTTTCCGCAGTTAGCAAAAGGTGCTAAGAAGTTTGCTGCTCATGGAGCTGTCAGAGACCTGCCAGGATGTGGAGGGAAGAGGACATTTTATAAATAACTCTTAGCCTTCTAGGTTCTTGGTGTGAACTGTTGAAAAAACACACGTAAAACATCCAAAGAGCTAAAAGATGACCTGGAGTGATCTGGAGCGATGGCTTCAACTTGTACCAGACGCCACACGCTAAACTCCGAGTGGCTGCATAGGTGAAGACAGAGGAGGACCCAGCTGTTGAAAGACAAGCATTAAAAAGCACTGATCGTTACCCAAACGTACCGAGAGAAACAACATTCTTCTGGGAAAATGTTCTGTGGACCGCCGAAGCCGAAATAGAGCTCTTTCCCAAAGCAGACCGGTGAGATGTTTTATAGGCGAAGAAATGAAGCTCATAAAGAAAAGAACAGTCGACCTGCAGTTAAATATGTTGCGGAGCTGCTTTGCTGCCTCTGGTACTGGAGGCCTTGAATGTATTAAGTCCATCATGAAATCAGTATTTTAGGGCAAAACCTGCTCGCCATTGTCAGAAAACTAGGAATGGGTCGAAGATCATGGGTCCTCCAGCAGGACAAGGTCCAAAACAATCTCACAAAAGCCCAAAAACAGTGGTTAAAATGGAAAAAATGGAGAGTGTTAAACTGGCCAGCAAAGAGCCCTGATCTCAATCCAACTGAAAAGCTTTGGAAAGATCTGAAATCTGTTAATGGTGAAAGGAAACCTGCAAACATTCAGGAACTACAACAAAGTGCCGTTACGGTGGTGAGAAACTACCTCTAGAAAGGTGTGAGAAACTTATTGACCCTACAGGAAACATTTGGATGCTGTGATCTTTGTACACCCAGGTATTAAGGTCATAATTTCGTTCTTTTTCTTCTGTGAAAAAAAGCAACATGCAAGTTAAATGAACATCTTTTTGTTATATAACCTTGGACATCCTATTAAAATATTCTGATGATCAATAGTTGGTAAATTTCCAATTATTTCTGAAGATACTGTACATGATATGCCTAAGAATGCAGGAGTACCAATAATGTGGACTAGACCGGTCGGTGCTCTTCCACATCATCTACCTGAGGAGCCAGATGAGATTAAATGAAGTTTTGGTAACACATTAGGTTCGGCACCTACTAGTTTATACCACTTTACACACGTCATCCTTCTTGGTGTGCAGAACATGAGAGAGCTTCCAATAGGAAATTTTAAAGCACCGACACAAGCCCCAGAAGTACAGTCCTCTCCAGCTCTATGCAGGTCATTCATTTCTGAAGAAAACTTTGTAAGGCGAATTCTAGCAAACTGAATAGGGAAAGCGGCACCTCTGCAGCAAAACAGGGGAACATTCTTTCAGTCACCACAGAGATGCTGTCTTGCTAGGAGCCAGAAGGACACTGAGACTCAACGTTTCCGCCTAACTTCTGTCCCACTGCTTACAAAAACTTTTTTCCGTTTTCCAACTGGGAAAGTTTAGCTTAAGTACTTTGAACAAGGGCACCACAGCAGGAGGTGGAACTTGAACATTGGTCCTTCGGGTTAAAAGACAGCATCTCTAAGCATCTCTTTTTGTTCATATAGATGGTTTTTCAAAGACCTGTTACAAAAAGTTGTTCAACTCTGATTTCCTAGGTAGCCATCTTTTTAAATGAAACATGGGCAGCGCAGAATGAGACACATCAGCAGACATATCACATGCAATGCTGCATGAGAGAAGTTCTCACACGACACGCCTAGAACATACCACATGATGCCCAGCTTGATGTGAACAACCTGAAGGGCTGATCTTTGTTTATCTGCTGAGAAGCAGAATAATATTTTCCTGTGACATTCGATTGGCTCCGACCTCCTATCTACCTTCTCCATTGGCCAGCTAAACAACAAGACGTCTTTGAGGTGAGCTTTGACCCTGCTGTTCAGTTGCTGGAATAAAACCTCTTTTGTCACGTTGTCTGGAAGCTCCAGCAGCGCTCGTGTCAACGAAAGAATGAAGGAATGAATGAACGAACAATCGAACGAATGAGCAGACGTCCACGGAGCAGAACTTATCCCATAAAGGCGGTTTCCAGGTTTGCCACTGAGATCACTAAGCAATGAAGCTGTTAATTCACCATTGTGAGGCGGCAGAAGTGGTTTAAGTAATTACTCTTCCCCATTTATTCTATAATATAATTAGGTGCTTAAATCCATAAATAAGCATTTACCTCTCCCTCCATGTATTTGCAAGCACTACTGAAGCCATTTAGCTTCAGTCACTGTAGAGCTCGGTGTGGAAGGCATCTGAAAGCGTGAACCGCAAAGTTTCCTGATTTCCCTGTCGACCGAAGTGTTCGACGTAAAAATGTTAAACTGAGCGCAGCAGATGATCCGAGGGCCTAGAAGTCAGGTGTCCGCCTTGTTTTGTCACCGCTGAGACCTGGTGTGAGGGCCTCACACACGGAAACAACAGAAGGGGACTTACTAAGGGTTAAACATCTGAGTTGAAAATGTCTTCTTCTGTCGTGTTTTACTGGGCTGTGACGTGTGTTCAAGTGTGAGTCTGTTGACATTAAATCATTGGCTGGATGTATTACGGTGACCAGGAGAATCATAGCAGCTGCGGGGATTAGTTATCCATTAAAAATCTTGTAGGTCACATCATGTCAAAGGACGTGTGTTAGACACCTATCATCTAGAGGCTCCCTTGAGGTTACTGCCACTCGGAAGATGGCGGCCGACGATGGGACGCAGTGATTTTTTCCCGATGCGGCGCCGCTAACAGGTCCGGCTTGCAAGGCCTTCCAGTGACGCTCTTGGCAGGACCGAATCGGACTCTCGAGTGCAAGTTAACACGGCGGAGCGGTTGAGAAGACAGGACGGGCGTGCCGTCCTCCCCGGTACGCTTGATCAAACCGAGGGATGTGTTCTACAAGTCCCCAGCTGAGTGCTTTTTGTTCTCAACACATTTCTCCTCCTCTTTGAGCACTTATGACCTAATTGTGCTGGAGCTCTGCTCCTCCGAGGGATTATGGCTCATGTTGGAAGTTACAATTAAATAAAAAGAAAATCTGCCTTAATGTCATTGTGAATCCAGTCTGTGGCCCAAATAAGGCAGAATTTATTAAGGCGCGATTTCGCCGTGGTTCTCTGCGCTCGGAGAGTCGGCGCAGTAATCCTCCGGTATCCGGACCCAACTCGTCCCCGCAAAAGCGCCACGTTTCTGTTGGCTACTGAGTGTCTCTTTCCCATTGTTCCACGTGGGGAGATAAATAAATCAATAAATATTTTTTACCACACGGTACTGGACGGTATTCATTTGTGGGGTTTTTTACGTTTATCTTTTTTTAGTTATGTATAAGTTTCAGATAAAAATTTTAGTTTAGGTACCGATATTTAGGTTTTAAAGAGCTGTTACGGGGAAAATTTGGATATAGAGAGTTCAGATACCAGGATTGCTTCCGGGTGTGAGGTGGCGACCTACCTTGACCTCTTGCGGAGCGAAGCGCCCGGTAAAAATCTAATCCATCGGTCAGGAGAGTTTGCCAGTAACGTGCGGATCGTCCGTGCCGACAGTGGCGGCCAGGAGGAAGGGAGACGCGGGCTCATACCTTCAGTTGAGGAGGACAAAGGATCCATCCAGGTTTCCAGCCGATGGTCACATGACTACATCAACATTGACGTGTTGGAGAGCAGGTCCCGATATTCTGAGTTCCGCTGTGCTTCTCGTCCAACACGCCAAATGTTATGTATTAACCAGTCGGTTCATTCGATGGCCCTTTTAGGTTATGTAAGACCCCCCCCCCCTCCCTCAGGGCTGCTGAATTCCTCTAAAGTCTCTTTTTCATTCACTCCTCTTGATTTCATATCTCCTTCAAGAAATTGTACGCCGATCGTACCTTCGCCAAGACTTCTGCAGCCAAATCTCTTTCTTTGAGGGGCACATGGACGTTTGTTTACTCTGAGCTCCGAGTTGCTCGACTAGCGTTGCCTCCTATGGTGCTGTTTCGTGATTCTGCTCCCTCATTTGAGCGTTTTGTCGAATTTATCGTGATATCTGTCTATTAACACCAAGAGGATCCAGAGCCTATCGTGAAAACAGGCTACGAAAGCCACATCACAGATGGGAGGCCAATCCGTCGCAGGGTGGCCACACGTGCGCGGTCACACGGAAGGGCAAGTTTGAATGAAACTCATGTTTTTGGACTGTGGGAGAACACCAGAGCCCCCAGAGGAAACCCCCGCAGACACAGGGAGAACGCGCAAACTCCGCACAACACCGAGCTGGGTTCGAACCCACGCCCAACCTGGCCGCAACCATTCGGGGCCAAAGCAGAAGGCAGGGGCTGCAGAACAAGACGGCTGCAGCCCTGGAAAATACAGAACCGCTCTGCTCTCATCTTGTCATACAAGCTGAAAAGACTGATGTCCACTTATATTACAGAATAAGAAATAGGAGACAGACAATAGATTTTGTCTGGATTATAACTATAAAAGTGCTGCTTCAGCCATAACTTTCCTGCACTTTCCTGCAGAATGACAGGAGCTCCTGGACTCTGTCTCCTTTGTGTTTATGGTGCTCTGTTGTTGCTGCTAAATACATTTATTTGCATTTGCGTTTGTCCCCGGAACGTGTGACCAGATGGTGGTGGTTTGATATAATTCACACCTTCTGAAAGTGACAAAGACTGCTTTCCCTCACCAACCAAATAGACCCGGCAAGATGTGTCCAGGTAACGTTTATTTGTGACCAACAAACCCTTTGCTGTACAGTAAGGGACAATTTTTTGCTGATATTTTCCTCTGGACTGCGGCGGGGGGGGGGGGGCAACGCTTTAGAAATTTGAAACATCCCCCCTCAAATACACACTTTCTACAAGAAAAATATAGACTTTGTGAAAATTATTCACCACAGCTGAGGAATAAACGGCGTGTCTCTATCGAGTCCAGTTTGCTTGTTCTTCACGCGCCGCTTTGTTTAGCGCAGAGAAACTTCTCACCCAAAGTGAGGTTTTAGTCAAGTTCCAGGAAGGTGAGTTACTCTTTTGAACATTTATCATTCAGGCTTTCCGGCTTGGAAAGGCGCACATACTGGCATCACGCACAGAGGGTTCGACATGCTGGCTGAACGGCACGAGCAAGAACTTCTTCTCCCAGCTGGACTGGTTCGTGGGACAAGACGACATGCATTCAAAATTTATGCTTTTGTTTTGCTGGTATAAATGAGGAGCACAGTGGGTTGTGACAAGAAGAAGGAGCCGAGCTGACCCAGCTACCCAAAATACCCCGGATGGCCTCTAAACGGCTCACGTGTCGCTACCTGCAGAATCCAGGCGTTTGAACTTCTCCCAGGAAACGTCGCTCTACCTGCCGTGCCGCTTATTTTATTCAGGCGACGTCCGAAATAAAAACCGCAGTCAGTTTGTTTGAAACAACACAAATCAAAGTTCACTGCTGTACTGTGTGGACTCAGATCGACAACAGAGGACTTATGCACACAAAGTTAGACTTGAGAAGATGTCACGGTCTATATTTAGAAAGCTTTTACGCTCCCAAGCGAAAGATCTGCTTATTCAGTAGCCGAGAAGTAATTGTGTCTGCGGCCGTAACACCCAGCACAGGACTGCGTCGTAGGAGCTAAATCTAATAAAACGTTCTTCCGTTTGAAGGTTGTATACGAAGCATTTTCAGATATAGTTCTCACACCAACAAAGGGCATATCGACTTTGTTTGCTGTTTCGCTGGATTTGCAGGGTGCCCTCGTGCAAACCCCCAAAGACCCCGAAGAGTTGCTGTGGAGGAACGTGTGTGAACTGCAGACAACTTCCCATCTCAGCCCGACGATCAGCAATTCATCTCGGCTCCCATCTTGTCGAGCGGCGCGGCGGTTTGATTTGTCAAGGGATCATTTCAATTGGTCAAACGATCATAGCCAAATGGATGAGATGTTTCGAGGGCCGCAGCACTGGGATCTGTTCTGACTCAACACATATCCTCGAGACCTTCGCTACCCTTGGTTTCACGCAGGAGAAGTAATCGGGCACAAAAAGCAGCAAGGCGTAAAGGCAGCAAGAAGTAAACTCTGTGGCGCTGGACACAGTTGTGGCCGTGAGCAAACTGGGGGGGGGGGGGGNGCAGCAAGAAGTAAACTCTGTGGCGCTGGACACAGTTGTGGCCGTGAGCAAAAGGGGGGGGGGGGGGGTCTCTTTTTTAACCGCTGATATGAAAGATAGATGAAGCACTTTTCAAAACATTCGAGCAGAAAGAAGAGAGTACTGCTAAACAAGGCTCTGTAAGACCAGATCGTGCTAAAAAAATGGCAAAGCAGAAAGTGTAACAGAATCCTCTCTGACTGCTACTTATAAAAACAGCAAAGATGCTGGTGATGATGATGATGGTGGTGGTGGTGGTGATAAACAGGAGAGATGATGGTGATGGTGATGGTGGTGGTGATGATGATGATGGTGGTGGTGATAAACAGGAGAGATGATGGTGATGGTGGTGGTGATAAACAGGAGAGATGATGATGGTGGTGGTGATGATGATGATGATGATGATGGTGGTGGTGGTGATAAACAGGAGAGATGATGATGATGATGGTGGTGGTGGTGGTGATAAACAGGAGAGATGATGGTGATGATGGTGGTGGTGGTGATAAACAGGAGAGATGATGATGGTGGTGGTGGTGGTGATAAACAGGAGAGCTGATGATGATGGTAGTGGTGATAAACAGGAGAGATGATGGTGATGATGGTGGTGGTGGTGGTGATAAACAGGAGAGATGATGATGATGGTGGTGGTGGTGGTGATAAACAGGAGAGATGATGATGATGATGGTGGTGGTGGTGGTGATAAACAGGAGAGATGATGATGATGGTGGTGGTGGTGATAAACAGGAGAGATGATGATGATGGTGGTGGTGGTGATAAACAGGAGAGATGATGATGATGGTGGTGGTGATAAACAGGAGAGATGATGATGGTGGTGGTGATGATGATGATGATGATGATGGTGGTGGTGATAAACAGGAGAGATGATGATGGTGGTGGTGATGATGATGATGATGATGATGGTGGTGGTGGTGATAAACAGGAGAGATGATGATGATGGTGGTGGTGGTGGTGATAAACAGGAGAGATGATGGTGATGGTGATGGTGGTGGTGATGATGACGATGATAGTAATACATATGCATATAGTTGTAAACAGGTCCCTGCTTATACAGTAAATGGTCCCTGCTGAGGATAATGTGCCACATACAGGAACCTGCAGTTCACCTGCCTCACCTCCACTCGATACTCCACCCCAGCAAAGCACTTTATTTATAGTAATATTCTGCATTAATGCCGTCTTTGTGGAACAAGCTGGTTATAATGCGCAAGCGTGAGTCACCGTCCGGAGGAGGTAGGAGGCCGTCTTGTGCAGGTGTAACTAATAAAGTATCTGCCTGAAATGACTGTAACACTGGAACAGTGGAAATGGTTGTTTACGCTGTGGAGAGACGCGAAGGGCTTCCGGCTTTTAATGAACTCCGTAATTAAGATTGAATCTTACGAAGCATTAAGTGGCTATTTGCGTGTCTTAACAACAGACGTCTTCTCACCAAAGAAGACCCATTTGCTTTGTTACCATGAAGGTGAATTTGCAAGCGTCTGGAAATCGGAAAGGTACGCGAGACCTTCCTTCGCGTAAGTATTTAAATTGAGTGTTTTGATAAGTGCAGGAAGCCATTAAAATATAAAACGGTACGAAATTAATTGAGAGACGGGCGACGGCTCGTCCTGCCCGAGCTCGGGGAATATTTGCTGCTGCAGAAGACCGAGCGGCTCAGGATGGGTGATGTGGCACAGCTATCTGAGGACACCTCGCAGGCACACGCGGTCTGGCCTGAGGAAAAATTGCTCCTCGCAACTGTAACCACGACTGGATACGAATAATTAAATCGTAAACGGTAACTGCTTTTATTTCCCGACTTATTAACCCCGATCCTTCCTTCCGTGTCCGTCATATCTGTAATACTGACCTGCCTGACATCCTGGATGATGCTCCGTGTCATTAGAAGGCACAAGATTTATTAAGAATTTATTAAGAATATTCTCTAGCAGACACTGAGAATGAACGTTTTGCATTTGGAGCTTTCAGCTCGATGTATTGACACACATCATAGAGTAAAAAGAACCTCACCTCCAAGTATAAAATCCGTGGTTCATCGGACTTTCTCACCAACCAAGCAGCACATGGTTGATGGTTGGGTGGATCTGGAGGTTTGAACCCCGTCTACTGCTGCTGTTCCCTTTATCCAGCTGTATGAATATGTAAACCACTCCAAGTAGTTTAACGCTGACACATCCTTTAGGGAAACTCGTGAAATTAATCATTTCAATTTGTCTGGTATATTAAGTAGTTCTGCAGATCTTTCCAGAGATGCAGCGAGAGATTTGGATTTGATCTGATCCTAGAGAACGTTGATTCCCACATCGATGTCAATCCAAGCAAAATGCCAAATTGAACGTCGGGATGCAAATTTTAACACTGGTTCACACTTTTACCCCTTTTCGTGAGATTTGTAACCTGTGGGTTGCCCACCCATCGCCGAGGGGAGAAGTGAGGGGACCCCGCAGATCTCACCTCAGATGACCCGGGCTACATCCAAACAGCAGATGTCGAGATTTTCCCACTTGCCAGCAGACTAATCGTCGACTGCACTGACAGGGAGACACGGTTATCGATAAATATATTCGGAACTAACACCGCTGCCACCCTGGTATCGCAAAACATCCAACGCAAAACCCCAACTCGGAGAAAATCACGGACCCGTCCGCTGTTCCCAAATCCTCACAGATGCTACAGGCAGATAGGAAGCCAGATTAAACAGTCCTGTCTCAAGTTCGAACACTAAGGAGGAGGCAGCTGCTTGCAAAAATACCGCTTTCCATTTAGCAGCTCTAGGTTCGCCTACGACGTTAATATAACACCGAAAAAAAGAGGACAGAATCAATTTCCGCACAACCACGGAATTCACTTACATTTAAGAGATTACGTCCCATTTCCGAATTCTACCGTCTATTTATTCAGCTGATGGTGTTCTACAAAGCAGCAAACAGCCCTAGGTTTGTGCACCAAACTGCTTACAATTACTCACAGATTTATACAGCTACAGGTGGGGTGTGGCAAAAGTGAACACTACTGTACAACTAGCTGCCCCCCGCTGAGGACAAGAAGCTCATCCTGCTGATGGATCTATCAGGTAGGAGATGAATCTCGGGTTTTCACGGCTGTAATGTGCAGTCATTGCAACGGTTTTCTGGGGATGACCGATGGTTCGTGACACCCCACCGGGCGACTATCCCCGTCCTTCAGTTTTTATCTCAAAATGAGGCCAGTTCCCAGTGGGGCTTCCTGTTGTGAACATCCTTAGGAGACTTACGTTGGGAGTTTGAAGCCACCTCTACGAGTTTGTTTTCTTCTAAGCCGCTGGATTGCAGTATCTCTGATACTCAGGCTCTTATGGTGCTTTAGTCCAGGGGCAGTTTTTAATCCAATGATCAGTGTTTACATTCCTTAACAGGGGGGGGTTTACCTTCGCAGTGGCTCCTGTTCAGCAAGCCTTCCCAAATGAGGTCAAACACAATGCATTTAGCCCAAGGCACCCTTGTCGACGAGGTTTCCGACTGCTCTCGGCTTCAACCCTACGCCAGGATTTCTCCGGAATCACAATAGTGCATCGCAGCGTTTTCAGGGAAAGTTCCAACTATCTGCAGAAAACATTATGCTCATCTGAGGGCACTTTTCACAAATTTATTTGATTGAAGGCTTGCAGTATTTATACTTTATCTCAGAGAGCAGCAGCAGGGTCTAAAATCGGTTTCATAAACAGCGTGAAGATTAAGGATATCCACAGTTTTAGACACCATCCAGAGTCGGGCTCCAATTAAAATGTTATTTCAGACGCTGTTCAAAACTGCCGTCGTAAATGTTTTCCTTCCTTTGAAAAGTAATGAACTACATATATTCATTATTTTTCTCCATTTAACCCCAAATATATCTTTGAGGACACTTGGGATGACATTTTCGGCGCGTGTGATGACCACACCGCCGTGATGATATAAATTTGGGCTCGTCGGAATTTTGATGTAATCTTCAAAGTGTGTCTGCTTGAGGGAAGCAGTGTGGTCCGATGCAGAAAACCCGTCACGGGTCTGGTCGCAGATCTGAATATCTAATTTAATGGAAAGTTATCTTACAGATACAGTTTCGGTACGTGTGGATTTTTTTAAATATCCGCCACCGCCGTATTATTGTACTTCAGATGCGATCCGCTAGGCCGGTTGGACCGAGGAGGTCCGAGGGCAGACGGAGCGTCCGAGTCCAAAGGAAAATGCGCGGCTCCCAAGGTGAACCTCTGAAAATGTAAAAAAATCTGAAAATGAGACATCGATGCAACACCCTGAGATGAATCCCGGGAGTGTCACACTTTCTTCTCATTTTCTAACATGCCAGTTTGCAGATTCACTTAAACTAACAGAACCAGATTTACCACCAGAGTAATATTTGCTACTTTTTTAAGCAGCCTCCCGGAAGCGACTGTCGTGACGTTTTGATGAACGTCAGCAAAAATCGTGAACGTTTTTCAAACAGGGGGGCCTCAATACTTGCGGTATTAAAATTGATAACTTTAAAGAGGGGGTCAGAGGAATTGACCGATATTTACTGATCGAGATCAAACTTTTACCTTTGCACTCTGAGCTCCTTCCGCTTCAAATCCCAGTCCCCATTTTCACGGAAAATTTTTTTTAAAACTGTTTGCAGCAAAAAAACATGTCCAAATGTTGTTCTGTGATCTCAGAATGTTCGGTATTCAGTGATGTTAACCCAAAAATCCCAAACTTAACCGATTCGGTTTCTTTCTGCTCATTGTTTTCTCATTCGCACCCAAATATGAAGCTAAAGGGAGCCAGATTTATGGCTCAGATTTTTTGTTTATAGGGTTTATAACCCTAACCCCTAACCCTAAGAAATCAGCCTTTGACCATGTTATCTGCACCAAACTTCACATTTTTGTTAGAATAAAGCCGAGGAAACAGCAAAACATGCATTTTATTACATATAAGCTGCTCATACGACAGCTTTTGTCTTCTTATGAAAAATATCCCGCCCCTTTCCCGTCACCGTTCCCTGTTTGCAAGGTTTATATTTATGTAAATGCGGCTTGAAACCTGTTGTAAATAAATGAGAAAAATGAGCCTGAAGTCATGATATTTCCCAGACTCGGGTTATTCTAAGGATCCCATGAGCAGAAGCAAAGGTGCTCCTGCCTGGTGAACAACTTAGAGATCTTTATTGGCTTCTAATGTGACCTTGTGGCTCCCATGGACGGTTTTCTCTCGCTGTGTTTTGCGTTGTTGTCGTTGCTATAATGCAAAATGGGCGGAAAAGATCATCTGTCATCTTATGGTATTTTCCTCTGGATGTTTTGATTTATCTCCCATCTACATTTCTGCTGGCAAGCAGCCATCGAGGAGCGAATCCCAAAATGAAGACAATTCAGCTGCAGCTTAAATGTTTGGGAAACGGAAGCGTTTTTCGTGTAATTAGAAATCACGCTGCCCTGAGCCACGTTTGAAATCCACTTCTGTCTCCTAATTCATCTCTTTTTTATATTTATAGCAACAATTTATCACTCCGTAGGCTCCTTCCAGCAGGCAGGCAGGTGCTGGACTTGCGAGGACTTTCTGGAGAAACACTGTGGTGTGAAAACAAAGCAGCCTTCAGAATGACACCAGAGTGGAGGGAGAGCAGAGCCAGGAGCAGGTCTCACCCTGGCTCCCCCACCCTTTGGATGGTTTTTTTTTGTACCAAGTTCAAGCAAGCTGCTGGTAAATGAAAGCAAACGTTTGTATTGTCGCCAGAACGTCAAAAGACGCTGTTTTCTAGCCAAGGAACAAAGCGTGAGGTGAAAGGTCATAGGAGAGAAAATGATGCATTACAGACGAGTGTCGGGGGACCCGAGGGGGGCTTACTGTAGTCAAAGGCAGAGTAACATTTTCTCGGACCGTACTGATGAACTCGGCAAAAAAATATATATGTATATTAGATGGGGAAAAAAAGCAAATAAATTAATATTGAACGTTGTTTGGATTCGTGAGTTTGCAGATATCATCTGAAAGGGAAAGAACGATTATTTAGGTTTCTAACAAGTAACTCAACGTCAGATGACATGAAACCCAACCGACTTTCTTACTTTCCAGTCACATGAGGCTGTGGAACGTCTTTCATTTGAATAATGGTTTGAAAATGTAAACATGAGTTAGATTTTAGAAGGGGATTAGAGAAAAAAAACTATCTGCGTGTTGTAGCGGCGGGTGGAGCTGTGGCTCTCCCATCATGCTTTGCGGCACATGTAAACAGCTGCAGCAACTGTGCCTGCAATAGCCAGCAGAGAGACACAATAGCCCCTGGTCTGGACTGTCTCTCCATCCTTGCTGAAGCTTTAATCTGACAGCCTGTTACTGCTATTCAGGGATTTTAATCCCTTGCGATGTTCTGCCATGTAGTGATTCGCCCATTTCTGCCTTTCTGACATGGATTATGCCGATTATTTTAATTGTTAAGTCACTTTCAGCCTAAACCTATTTGTCGCTCCAGGGCTTCGGGTTTGGATCTTGCCTCGGCGTTGTGTGGCAGCGGTGTTTGTGTGGCCTTCTTTCCACACGCTGACTAAACTGCTCGTGGTGTGCGTGACTCAGTGAAATCTGCGGTGATATCCTGAGGACAGCCCCTCCCCTCCTCTCCCACCTTTCTCCGAGCGGCTTCCAGATCAAGGCCTTTTAACCAGACAAGCAAGTTCTGAAATAATCCGTGCACACTGAAGAACGTGGAGATAACAGCGACGGGTCAGAAGAAGATGAGTTTCTTGCGCAACCATCTGGTTAACCCACAGTGCCCGTGGAAGGTCTGCAGAGGGGATGAAAATGTAGCCGAACTACCTTTGCGAGATACGGGAAATATTCAAACGTAAAACAGCACCGATTTTCAAAAGCGTGAAAACGTGTGAAGCACTTGTGCTTAAAACAAATATGAGCGTGAATTTAAGTAACGCAGCCAATCGTGCGGCTTTTACAGAAGCCAAACCGTCCTCAAGCATCTCAAATAGTTCCCCCAACGGCGGCTATAAATACTACATATAAATATTACGTGCCTAATTGAAACAGAATGTTTTAATATAATTTGTAATTTAAATTTCATTGCAGCTGCTGGCCAACTTTCAACGGAGTCACTGTGAATCTTTTCTTACAAGCGCTGCTGCCTGTGTCTAGAAAAAGAAGAAAAGAAGATATTCGGTGTGATTCTGTCTCACATTTACTTTGTTCTTTTTTCACCTCACAGTCCAGCAGCATATTGTATTCTGGAAAACAGTCCGTAGTTTCTGTCGTCTTTATGCCATATGTGTGTTACATGTAGAATTTTATTCTTAGGGTGTCAATCGTGGGGGGTCAACAGGAGAGGTAGGGGGGTCAATTGCCACAGTCCTGTTAGGGTGCCACAGGAACATTAGCGCAATATTATTGCTTTCTTGTAGCATCACTGCAAAGTGAGAAAATGCTTTTTTTTTATTTTGAACGTCAAAAAGTTTCTTCCAAAGCTTTGTGCTTTGTATTTGTTTGTGTCACCTCATTGTGGATTTTCCGGGTTGACAGACCTTCGTCCAAGTGACGCTTAATTGTTCTTGTATGGAAGACAAGCGAGAGTCCAATTTTAACACCGATATTTGTGTTGTTTTCAAGACACTGAGCCTCCAGACGGAAATCAAAAAGTTTTTCAGCAGCGGAAGTTAAAAACAAATCTGAGGGAGGAAAGGGAGAAGGAACTTAGATGGATGTCAGACCACACAGAACAAATCATCCAGAGGAAAAGAAGCCACAGCTCTAGAACAAGGCTGTTGCGAAAGAACTGAAGGTGGAAGAAGAGATGCGGAGTAGCTGTCTAACTGAAATGGAAAGCAGAAGCAGACGTGGAGGATCGAGGGAGGTCTTTGCGAAGACTCGATGTGGACGGGAGGCAGAAGATGAGAAGATGGAGCAAGGAATAAGCCGAAGATCTGTGCTGCAGAGATGCAAGCATCTAAGGTGCTTTAGGTGACATTTATGATGCGCAAAAACATCCCTTGATAGCGGAAAATGAAATAACATTGGAACCGTAGTCGCTGCCTGGAACACACAGAGGTTTGTTAGCAACGGAGTAAGAATTATTGTTATGCAGCAGCTGAGGAGGATCACAAACAAAAAACTGAGACCCATGGGAACATGGGAGCGATTAAATGGATCTGAAAAGCTTTGATTTAAAAAAAAAAAAAGATTACTTGTAGGGTTTATTTTTAAACGCCGTTGTAAATCAGATCGCAAACTACAACTCTACCGCTTTCCACTTCTTCTCCTAACAAGTTGGAGTCTGGAGTTACGTTCCGCACCAGTTGGTGATGATAAAAAAGCTCAAAGGGACCCAGAAAACATTATTCTGTGACTGTTTTGGAAGTAAACCTGTAGCTCAGCCTGAAGCAGTTAAGGAATCTTTGATATTACACAAGTACACAGAAGAGGGGATATTTTGTGAGACACGCTGAGGCCAGCCGGCCAATGCATTCAGCTGCTCTCTGGTCAGAGGCTGGAGAACATGCAGCACAGTGGGAAAATACAGCTGAAAAAGCTGAGGCATTTTGGACAACATAACTTAAGGGAGCTGGAAATCCTCCTCTGACCTTTTATTTTGGTCCTTCAAGAACTGCACGACTGCATTTATAGCTGCTGCGAGATGCACTTGTATGTCGCTCTGAAGAAAACTACCTGTTAAATGAAAAAACTTCATGGACAAAAAAAAAAAAAATCGGCGTCCCGGGTGTTTCTGACAGTTTTGCGCGGCGACTTTTCGGAACTCGGTTGAGCACGGAATCCGTCTGCAGAGATGGTCTGAAGTGTCATTGGATTTTGCACATTTCAAGCTTTATTCATCTCCACGGTGGTCTGAAGTTGTGTGCGGCACCAGGGCCCGGAATTTAATCTTAAACCAACAGACACGGCATCAGCAACGATCCTTACGAATTACTTCAAGATTTATGAAAAATTATATGTTTGCTTTATTTAGTTATTACTACTGCCACTATTTTCTACGTGTAGAGGCCCAGGAGGGGGGGGCAGCCGCCGGCACTCGGACCCCCAGAGGTTTATTTCCCTCCCTCACCTCCCGGTTGGGAGTTTTTTGTTTTCTTCTCCTCAGTTGCTGGCAGGTTTACCGTATTACACCGATACCCCCTACAGTTGTTCTCCTTAACATCTAACCTCCATCTATAGCTTCACTACACACCCGTTCTCTGTTCCATCATCCCGACCTACTGTTCGGCTCTGAGTCGCTGCGTGAGAAGAAGCCTCTGTACGAATAAACTGAACTGAGATGAATGTTTGCGACTGCTCTTAATAAGTAAAACCTTAAGTCGGACCCTTTCCGTAACCATACAAAATGTAATACTCATGTCAGAATGAGTCGCACGTTGCGACTGTATATACTGCAGATGTCTGGTCAGATGCCTGCCTGTGCTTATGTTGTGTTTTGAACAAAGTAAATAAAATTCTTCACATAAATTAGTCAAATATAGTGCAGCAGTTATTTTCTGCCAGATGCATCAGACAACATTTCCTCCCAGAAGTTCCAGTATAAGCCGTGTTTTCAAAAAAAGTAAAGTTCAGTCGCAGAAATGCAAACACAGCTGTGTGAAGCTGAAAGGAAAGTGGGCAGCAGCGCTGCTCTCAGTTGCTCTTTCTCCTGCGTGTCTCCATCATACGTGAGGTTCAAAACCCGCCACGCTCCAGACCCCCCGCCGGCAGTAAGACGCCGCCGAAGTCGTTGGCATCATCAACGCTTCTATTAGCACAACAAGGCTGGAGGACTGTCCTCCCACGGCCTCGCTTTCCTCACCGTTGCAGAATCGCGTTTTCAGAATTTCTGAGCTCCTCAAGGCGGCCATTTTTTCTGTGGCTCTTCAACACTTTGCTTCTCCCACGCGATATTTCATTACCCACTTAAACAAACAATATACATATATATATAAAGAAAAATAATCTATTGGACAATGAGGGCCGTCTCCATATAGGTTTCAGCTGAAAGCACGAAGGCAACATTTAAAGGGATCTTCAGTTAAGAAATATGAGGTTTGTAAACAGATTCCTTGCAGCAGAAAGGGCCACGCAGTGTTCGTTGCCGACCATCGGAACCACATGTGAAAATATTAAACAATAGAAAATGTCCCTCTTTCCAGGAAACTCAATTCTTTCTCTCTTTGTATTGTATTTGCCATACTTTAGCAGAAGGGTGCCGATACGGCCACATTTTGGGACTTTCACTGGGGAAATAACCACCAGATGAATTTTGTCAAGCGTCATGACACATATTAAACTATTCTTTGGCTTTTCTGAGCAACATTATAGCCTTTGGGGACATTAGGACTGAGGAAAGTTGGAGAAAAGAAAAGCTGATGATATTACACCTTGAACAGATGTAGAAGCACATCAAGACTTGGAGGTCTCAGTTGTGGACCTCAGTTTCCAATTCAGGAGTAAGAATCACTGTGGTCCCAGAAGTCAGGTCCTGCCCACACAAGGACCCTGAATTTTTGTCAGTGTTAGTGCCCAGTTCTACCCAAATAAGAAACTTTCTTGTGTTCCTATAATAGAGGGAATACCGGAGTCCGCAGGGGGTCATATGCTCCTCGGGGCGCAGACCTGAGATCAAACAGTTTCTCCACTCAAATGTATAGAATTATGGATTCTAATAAGGCGTAAAACGCACCGGCAAATATATTTGCGCAACTTACCAGTGGGTACAACACCCGGTCGGCAGCAAGCGGGATTTTGGGAATTTGAGTCATTTGAGTTAAATACCCCCAGGAAGGTTACATTTGAATAGTGGGTGGTGGAAGCTCAAAAACTGGTTTCAAATGTAGGAAAACCCAGCTCTTTTTAGATTAATGGGGTAAGTCTGATATTCCCTTGTACTTAATGAAAGGCAAATAATGCAAATGGTCGTCCTCGTACAGCCGTTTCAAAGGAGGACGGCGGAGTGCAGAAAGAGGTAGAGACTAAATCTTGCTGTCTAGACCGCTAGCTGAGCAAACGGGGATTTTCATTTCACAGTCTTCAAACTGTGAACATATTCTCCTTAGATCCCGCCGATGCTCTGATACCGGAAATGAAGTCAGAAGTTCTTAAACATGTTTAACTTTTGCTCGAGGCTCAAGGGTGTCGGTAGCATCATTGCAGAAAAACGAAATGCCGCACGAGTGACTCAGAATTCCGAAAGCTGGACGAAATGCTTTCACGCGCTTCGGTGGCTGGTTTGCGGCAGGATTAGCTGCCCACAACGCGAGCGTGACCCGGAAGGAGCCGCGCGCAAAAAAAATAAATAAATAAGTAAATAAAACTGTCAAACGATGACGAAAACTAATCTAAAGCGCAAACTCAGCAGAAGGGAACTGATGGAAAGCTGATCTGACGTGCAACAGTTTTGAGCTTTGACAGGGAAGAGATTATATTGGCACAATCCAGCAAAATTCCCAGAAGCTCAGTGTAGGTGGAGAAATGTTGTTCTTCTTATGAAAATAGACTTTGTTTCAAAACACACAATTTCACGAGGCTGAACACTAGACAAGGCAAGCGGCCTCCGCGCCCTTGTGCGGCGCGGCTTCTTCTGCACGTGTGAATTGTTATACCTTGTTCTCAAATGAACCTTTTTTATGTTAGTAAGACTTACATTTATCTTGCCTGTCCTGAAACTCAAAGTGTTGGAATTCAGTTCAGCGCAACGACACAAAATACATTTAACTCTCTTTAAAGACGATATCATTGCAAATGACTTCGGGTGGCTTGGTTTCGGATGTTCTTGCAAGCGATGTTTCACCAAATGTTCTGCAGAGGGTTCGCAAGCCAGTGTTCCTTCAGTTGCGGGAATTCTAGCAGTATAATAATCTCTATATAGGGCAAGAAAATCAATAATTTGGCTCTTTCGGCATCATCTGCGAGTCTTTGCCGTCATCCGTGTGCTTAGGACATTCCGAGGAATTGAGACTGATGTTCCCCTTCTCCCACGGGGGCTGTCACATCCGCCGGCCACCTGACAGTGGAACAGGGTGACCAGCCAAAGGTGAGCAGGTGACAAAGGTATCTGTGGGCCCACAGGTGTGCATGAATTCCCAGCCACCGAGCCTGATAAAAATGTCATCAAGCTTCCAGCATCTTTGGTGTAAGCGGAGGACGCCTGGTGAAACAGCCATCTGGTCATCCTGCCTGTACCTTTGAAGCGTGAATAAAGCTTTCACTATTCAGCCCGCAGCGAACGTCTGGAAATCTTTAAAAGTTTGTACAAAATGGGAGTACTGCATGTTAACCCAAACGGAAGTGTCGCCACAAACGAAACGCATATTTTTGCATATTAACTAGAACGTTCCACCTACCACCATTTCACTTACTTAGATTTTATCAGATGCGCTCGACTCAAGGTCAGAAATAAATTAGCGGAAAGAAATAAGGCTGAGAGCCGGGATCCCGAAAGGATTTTTCCGTAATGGGTAAGCAGCCAGATACAGCGATAATAGATAAAAACCAGCAGCGGTGGAAGATGTGGTGCTTCGAAGTGACAGTAATATGAGAAAAGGGAGCTTGAGAAGCTGGGGAAATGTCAGCGACTGAAAGAAGAACCGGAGGGGATGCGGAAGTGAAAGCCAAGATTGTTCCGTCGGTGGTCGGAGGAGCAAAAATGCCGCGTCGTACCCCCAGACGCCCAGGCCGCTGGTAGGAAGCCCGAGTTCAGGGAACGACAAACAGGGGGAGGAAGACATGACCGTGGTTGCGTGTAACACGCAGAAGAGTCGCATTCTAACGTCCTTCGCCACGAGACGCGTGACATACAGACCCGTTTGACAGCGTCGGTTTTGCCGCCAATGATTTTTGCTTCGACGTTTTCTTTTTACACCTGGTTAAATCACGTCGGCCGAGGTGAGCATATCTTCCGCTGCACAGGTTCGACTGAGAAAACGTCCGACTTGTCCGATGTAAATGAATACCGCATGAAAGCATTGTGAGGTGACAAAAGTGACGGGATGTGACACGGGGACGCGATTAAATGGAAGCAGAACGTTTATTTGCAGGTCGAGAGCGAGAATACCGCGCCGCCTCACGCGGAACGTGAGCCGAAATCAAAGCAAAGTTGAAAGGTAGGTCTTGGCACAAATGCGTCTTTGTTGCCCTGTTATTTTCCTTCTGTTTTAGTTCCCCCCCCTTTTATCCTCATCAAAGTTCTTACTAAGAGGACAGCCTGCTATCTCAAATTCGCAAAAAGAACCAGCGTTTTAATGCTGGCAATGGAAAGGCCTGCTTTTTTGTATAGCAAAAACTGCACAGTTTCACTTAAAAAAAAAAAAAAAAAACGCCAACGCGCCAGAACCGAAACAACACGAAGGTGGGAAAACCCGCGAGGTCCACCAGTTCCGGGATCGTTCACGCACCTGGACACGTTGAAAAGCCGTGTTTCGCGCTCGCCGGCTAAAGCCGACACCGACTGACCAAAATCGTCTGAAAGAAAAATTAATTGTCTGGCAGATTTTTTTTTTTTAAACCCAAAAAAGATGTGCTCCACCGCAGGAGGCGGCCAAAGGCAACGTCTCACATGTGGAGTTCCATATTGGGGCTGGTGGGACGCATGTAAGCCGCCAACAAGTCTTCAGAGGGCAAGGGTAACGAAAAAAAACAAAACATGGCTTTAGATTTAAATCGCATCGCATCGTGACGGATCCCGCGAAGGCACAGCGGACGTGTAGTCCTTGGCTTCTAGCAGGTGGCCAATAAATATTTGTTTTTTTCAAATAAGGGACTTCCTTCCAGTTTTACCATAGCCGCCGCTAAAAGGTGTGTCCAGACCAGAAGTAGCGGAGGGAGCATCCAAACCATTTAATTCCACAGCTTTAGTGGGACACCGCACGCCGCACGCAGAACCGTGTGCGTCAGCAGTTGGACAGAAGGTGGGTGAAGAAGTAGAGCAGCAACAAGAAACAAAACCGCTTCAAACGACTAATTCCGATATTTCCATCACACCCCGACGGAAAGACTGTCACCCAAAGTCTTCTGAACCAAGATGGTACGGATTCCGTGCATCTGCAGGCCGTCTTCCCTCGGAGGCCGACGTTCATTAACCTTGAAGGAGCGCAAGGTTCTCATCAACAAAAGCTATATGAAGACAACAAAGTGTGGACCTTAACGTGAAACTATCTCGAAAGAAAAGACGTCTTTGTTGTTAGTATCGCAACAACAGCCACGAACGTCGCCTGCAGACAGCGCAAACATCGTAAATATTCTCACGTGCGAAACTATAAGTGAAAACATAAATATGCTTTTTCTTTGGCAGAGGTAGAGCGATATGGTTAATACAGCATATTTAATCTGATAGCAACATGTGTACAGGTAACTGGTCCTTCAGCCTGTCTCTATAAGCCACTGAACAAACCTTAAGTCGGCCCATCAGATGAGAAACAGCTGAATGTGGTCATTAGATTTAAATACGAGAAATCAGAAATGGAAGCCTTTTCTCCTCCAGTGTTGTGTCGACCCAGTGGTACTTTTTAAACAGCTTTGAGCAGCAGCAAGCCATGTATTTAGCTTGATGGCTTTTACCTTTCAGATCTTATAACAGTAGTTTTTTTGAAAGATACAGTGCTGTGCAAAAGTGTTAGGCATGCAACTTGAATGTGTGTCGAGAAGTACAGGTAGATTCTTATCTACCATCAGGGGGGTTTCTCATTGGTCCCAAATTCATCCTGCAGCCTGAGAATGACCTCAAACACCCAATCTCAGTCATACACAACTATATTGAGCAAAAAGAAGGAATCCTGCAACAGATGGTCTGGTCCCCACAGAGCCCTGATCTCAACATGATCCAGTCAGTCTGGGAGGACATGCAGAGACAGTCAAAGTCTGCAGAAGAACTGTGGCCGGTTTGGAAGAACCTACCGACCTCTACCTTAAACTGCATGCAGGTTTGCATAAGAGAACTGATGGTGTTTTAAAGGCAAAGGGTGGTCCCACCAAATATTGATCTGACTGAGGTTTTTTTGTCTACTGCACTTTTTAGAAGGTTTATTGATTAATAAGTATTCATGGCATTATTTCTGGACCCATCCTCGCTTTATAGCGTTTTTCCCACAGGTGCCTCAGACTTTTGCACAGTCCTGTGTATCGAAGTTTCATTTCCAGGGGGGGACAATGTTATGTCTCAAAGAGGGTGTTTTCCACTAATGTGGGTTGAACACCTCCAACAGCCTTCTGAGACAAACTGAAGGAGGGAGAAGCACGTTAAAAACCGGAGGCCGGTGGGCTGGGAGTGGGCGGGATTTGCCAGCCACCAGCACTTCTGCGTTCTGCGCTCTGGAGAACCGGCACGTTTTACTTGCATGCTGGCACTTCTCAGAAGCTCCGGCTCAGGAGCTGCTTTCCTACTGATTCTTCAAAGGTTACCCGCTCTTTATTATAACACTGTAAAAACTAGCAATACCTCATTCTATTTTTTATCCACTCCAGAAATTCAAAATATTATATTTAATAGTTTGCTCATCTGAACTGCCAATAAGGGGAGAAGCACCATTCCAGTCTCCATTCTTTGAAACATCTTCTCCTCAAGCAAAGTGGAAGACGCCAGTGTGGTGTCTGATGTCGTCTAGATCAGGAGCGCAGTGGTGGCAAGACGTTCTCATCCTCCACGTCCATATCTCTGCTTTAAATTCTCCAGCACCACCGACACGTTCCACACACCCAGCAGCCTAGAAATAGTATAAAAACTCACAGCCATCATAATACTTTCTACAGTCTGACTGCAGTTCACTGCAGCAAACTTCCAACCACGGCAACGTGAGCTGGAAAGTCAACGATAACAGATTTTGTTCATAAAACCACCCCGGAGCAGCTCATACTGGGTTAAACCTGACTTGCAAACACCTTTTTCGTCAGATTTTTTTTCATTATTTGGATTTGCAAGACTAAACAGTCTTAGATGTTCCGTGTTATCAAGATGGCAGAAGGGGCATGAAAACCACGTGATACATCTCCAGCCCCCAGAACTTTCAACCTCTGATAGTCCGGGTTGTATCTGCAGGCCGGAGCTGATAAAAAAGCGCTTCAGCAGAGATGTAACTTGGTGAAAGGGTATAATTCATTTGCTCAAATTCACGGCAAGTAGCATTTCGCTTTGTCTCTTCTCCTGAAAACGTTAAACTGAACGTAAATTTCTACCACAGCATCCGTCACGCTGCCGGAAAGAAGGTTTCGGACAAACCGCGTTTCGACGGTCGTGTCTTTTTCGGTGCTGGAGAAACGCGTCTGCTAATCTAACAAAGATAGACCCGTACGCCGCGAGTATCGGCGCGCTAGAAACACCGCTGCCGCGAGCAGGATTAAAAAAAAATCGATCAATTCAATAAGGAAATGAACTTCAGCAAAACCGTATCAGACCACTTTTATGAAACGTGTTGCTGGCAAGTTATAAATGTGCAGGACGGTCCAGTGTTTGTGCTGCTTATCCGGGGAAAAACAGTAATTTACTGGGACAGGAGACGGTATTTCAGGACTGAGTTACCCGAACGGTCCCTATAATTTGTACTTGTCCAAAAGAGGGCCTGAAAAGCAAATGAATTTATTGATTTTTTATTTTTGTGTCACATTTTGATGCCTTGCAGAGGCTGCTTATTTATCTGTAGGCTGAGTTTAATGAAAAACCCGCATTTCGGCTGAGCAAACGGGCTGAATTTTGTCAGCTCGGCTGCTGGTTTTCGGCAGGAGGGCCCCGGCTGCCGAGGGTCTCGGGACTCGGAGGTCTGACGTAAGACGCGGGGGCAGATCGGAAGGCCGAGGACGGAGAGGGATAAAAGGAACTCCTAGACAAGGTGACGGGCGGCGAAAGTCGGGAAGCAGAGGCGTCTGGAGAACAGACGCGTGAACTCGACCAGACGTCCGGATCTTCTGCATTGACTAACCTCTCTGCTTCGGTTCTCCTGACCTCCACGTACTTCCGCAGGCCGGGTGAACGTCCGGACGGTAACGCCTGGATTAGCGCTTCGCAAATGGCGCTTAATGAAATAAAAGTCATTCATACAGGATTTTGAATAAATGGAGACGTGTCAACTGTTGACAGGTTAGTTTAACCAAGTTTAGACAAACGTGCATTTTTCGCTCGAACCCTTTTTTTTTTTCAAACAAGAAGGCGACGGTGAAATTTAACCTCTGTCCGATACAGAATACAGAGCAGATGGGTTATAACTTTAATAAGAGTGAATGAAGGGCGATGGATGAAAATACAGCGTGTAAAAATTGTTTATATACCTTTTTAAACACGGTAATAATGAAATAATAGGAGGCATTACTGTCCACCGCGGCTCTTCAGCCTCAGCTTAACCCTG
>UFQX01000294.1:627820-641138 GCA_900497675.1 Arapaima gigas | reverse complement strand
GGGGGGGTGGGGGGGGGGGGGGGGGGGGGGGGGGGTTGGACGTGTCAGAGGAAGTGGGGCTCGTGTGGGGAGGAAACAGGAAGTCGGGGCAAGCCAGGCGGGTGGTCTCCGCGGGAGGGGACGTGGCCAACGGACAGGCGGCGTTGCGGATGCGCAGACTCGGCAGAAAACCTGCCGCAGCACCTGCCGCCGGCGCGACTGCCGCCGTGATGTCACCGCTTCTGCCATCAGCTGTCGACTTGGATGCCAGTCAAGTCGTGCTGTGCGCCACGCAGCCGTTAATCTCGGCTCCCGCGACTCGGGTTTCAATTTCCCCTCCGCAGACGCATCGGGCTTTCATTGGATACCCGCTGCCATTGGAGATGCATCCGTCGCGTGGCTCGGCAGGAGGTTACGGGGGGTCGTTCCCCGCACTTTGATTGGTTGTGAAGTGGGCGTGGATCCAAAAAGGCTCCATTACACAGTTCGTGCCCTCGCCCACATGTTCCCAGTTGGGTTTGTCAACAAGAGTGAGAAGTGTGCCAGTGCCTGTCTCCTCTGTGTGCACCACAAACGTTATAAACATTCCCAGCTGGGCTGTAGAGGAATCCACTTCTTGTACAGCTCAACCGATGGGAGATGTTTTAATTGGAAAATCGTGATCGCTGTCGATCACGATGTTCGGACCTCTGATGGACACGAGGGACTAAAGAATTAAACCGTCGGTGGTATGGAGACAGGGCGACGCTGCGGATTCGGTCCGCCTGCCATCATGCCGTATCTCCAGCTTGCCCTAGAAGCAAATCCACGGAGCAGTGTTCGCTTCTCGCCGCGTTCAGAGGACTCCAGCTGCCCGGCTTCTGGAAACCGCAGAACGTGCAGTTCTGCAGTATGTGAGACCACACTGTTGAATTAAACCATTTACATTTCATTACGGCAAACTCTCCAGAAGTGAGGGCACATCGATAGACATTCAATAGGAGATGAACTTCCTTTATCGACTTCCACCGTAATTGCAAGACAAGACGTGCAGCGTTGTCTATTATTCATGTATTATTATTTATTGATCAGGCAGATGCCCATATCCAGGCGGGAGTAGCGCGCATCAGGAGATGTGAGAGCGGCACGGTGCGGCACGAGGTAAGTGCCGAACAGGCTAGCAGCCACCGGGCAAAGTGCACCGTCAGCTTTTGACATCTGTAACCACCAAATTTATGCCCCGCAGCATTGCTCTGTTTACCAACGGGACGTGTCGGGAGATGAGGGTTTGTGTGGAGCTGCTGCTGAACACCAGGGTGGGATGAGGAGTGTGAAAGCGGGTGAGACGAGACGGTGGCCTTCCACGTCCGCGTATGTCCGTCTTTTTTCTGTACACTGCTGAGCCTGTCGACGGGTTTGTCCGCACTCACGTGCTCCCTACACCCCGGCAAAAGTGCTGTTCTCCTCCGCCTCTGTGCTCCTGGTGGTCCCTCTCACAGGGGATCCAAAATCGAAAGTCTCTAGGTTCTCACTTTCGGCTCCAGCGCGACGGAATTGTTGCAGAATCCCTGTCCACATTCAACAAGGGTCTCAAAACCCATCTGTTTCACCCCCACTTCTCCCCAGATCTCCTAACCGCTGCCACTCGCGCCGCATCATCCGTCACAATCGCCTTTGCATCAATTCTACACGCGGTTATTCGTGTCATGTGAGCGGCCAATAAACGTGGCGTGAGACACAGGTTCGGCGTAGACAGTCACATCTCCATCTAATTCTCTGCTCTTCGCTGGGTGAAATGCACCTCTGTTGGCTCCGAGCAGCACGTCCTTTTGGAGAGGAGCATCTGCTAAATGAATAAATGTAAATGTGTGTGTCCACGGCTTTCTGTGTTTTGTTGTTGCCCTTAAGCGCTTAACCGACCTGAAGTTGTGAGATGGGACAAGATGCTTTAGACCAAGAAGCCGAGAGAGACAGATGGAATGTGCGGGAGAGAGAGGGAAGGGGGGAGGAGGAGAAAGCGAGAGAGAGGGATAGGCACTCGGTACGTGTCCTGTTGTTGTGCAGGATGATGAAATAAATAAATAAGCAAGCTCCCGGTTGCGCATGAATATTGCATTAGTAAGTGAGCGGGGCGCGTGCAACCCAAACATCTGGCCCTGTCCACAGGGACCCTCGTGGCGAGAAAGCTGCAACTTTGGGCTGGGGGAGGTGGGGGGACAGCAATAAAATGGAGAGGGGGGGGGGAGTGGCACGGTTTCGCATCATACGGCTGATTTGTTTTGCTAATTTGATTTTTTAACACCGGCAGCCCTAAGTGCCCGTTCGACATGAAAGGCAGTCAAGGAGACTCTCCGAACTGCAGCAGCACAACACAAAACAGGGTCCGGCACCCACCACGTGTCCTTCATATCCTAAAACGAACTTTGGGTCGCTTGCAGTGCAACAAACGCTGTGGAACGCATTTGGCTGTAGGGAACATTTTATTGAGGTTCGCTCTTTTCTCCTTTTCTCCACCCCCCCCCCCCTCCAAGTCCACCTCGAACGTTTCACTGAATCTGTCTCTGCCGCACAACCCCGCGTCTGAACGACTCGTTGTTCGAACGTCCATTCGATGAGCGGGCGGCCCAGGGCTCGAAAAGTCTTTCCCGTGAGATGCCGCGTTGAGAGAGGAGCGTAACTGTTGCCGGAGAATTCTCTCGCAGGTGCACAAAGGGAGCGGCCTCGCCCGTCGGCCGCACACCGGAGATGCCACCCATTGTGGCGCACCCTGCCAGCCTGCTGGGCGCTCTGGGAGGCTTTCAGTTTTTTCCCTGTGTGGGCGTGGTAGGAAAAAAACGGGAAAAAGGAAGAAAAATGGCAGACTAATAGCTTTGGGTAATGGCAGGTACCCCTTTGGATCCATTTGCACCGATCTGTGGCCGGCCACAGGATTGCCAGCGAGGGACACGCCGGAGAGCCACTCCCCACAGTGGCGACTTTAAGCTGAGGCCTCGTGTCACCTGAGCCATTAGAGCGCCAGAAGAACAGGCTCCGCACACACCGGTGGGATTAAACTGCACGGCGCATGTGGGGTTTGTAAGTCGAGCATTTATACAAAATCTTTTCACAGTCTTAATTACATTTGGGCATCTGTAGGCAACGTGAAAAAGCAAAAACAGCCTGACATATGTGCCCCTACTGTAAGATCCATGTGACATTCAAAGTTCATTTAGCACTTCCTTCAGCATGCGTGTGTTTTGAGCATATGCAGAAAATTTCAGGTCCTTATCTGACATCTTTAATACGCCGTGGAGGATCGATTATTTATAAGCCTTTTCGCCGTCACGGCGAGTTTGCAAGTCAAATTTGGGGGCAGCAGCTGTTTCTTTCCTACCTGTTCTGCAGGTCCCGTCCGTCAAGGAGAACGCGGGATGGTCGGCGGAGAAGCCCGGCCGCCTGCGTAACCGGGTCGTGCGAACAGTGTGCAGATTGAAAAGGCGAGAGTGAAGTCATGCAGATGTCACTGAGCTGCTAAATATGTCCATTTGACCAAAGGGAGTGAAATGTGGTGACGAGAGAGCAAAAGCACTTGAGAAAGCATGAAAACAACACCGCAAGCGTCAAAACCGGGCGATCATTTTAACAGTGCTTTCGTAGCTCGTTTTTACGCAAATGTAAGGTTATTTGCATCACTTCAAGAAGACTTGAATAGTAAAAGAGAGCAAATATTAACTGTAAATGTGAGGAAAAAACCAGTGGGATCCAGGCCTCAATCCCACCTCCTGCTGCAGTGCCCTCCATCAAGGTATCGACCCTGAACTCCTCTAGGAGAAGTTACCCCGCTGTATAAATGGGTAAATCGCTGTAAGAAGTAGCTTAACATGCTGTGCCCCTTGAGGAAAAAGTGCTAAATAACCAAACAGGGAAATTCTAGCTTCGGCAGTTACTCGCATCTAGGAGAACATTTTGTAGTTGTAATAAACGGTGTTATATTCCCAGAACAGTATTTATTTTATCTGAGGCAAAGGTGGCTGGCAGAAGGCTAAATTTTTAGGCACTGGTTTTTATTTTATTTTTGTTTTTGTTTTATCACATCTTTCCAATCAACCTTTTTTAAATTTTAAAACTTTTGTTATCCGGCTTTTGTTTTGAGGCTAGAAGGGAAAGAAGGAGGCCCTGCATCCTCCCCACTGGGTGCTCTGGTTTATCTGTTAATGTTTTGATCATGGACGTCCACACGCGTTTCGTTGATAACGTGCGGCGTAAAGGGACGCGACGTGTCTCTTACCGATAGATCGCTGCGCACCGGGGTGTTAAACTGGGTTGTTTGTCGCGCTCCGTAAGCCTGGAGAGGAGTCATCGTCCGTTTCAGTAGACGAATTCTCCTCCAATGAAGGCAGGAGACTCCTAAACAGTCTGGTTAATGGATCTGTTAGTTATTTGGTCACGTTGCGGCGAGGAATTTGACTGCTGCGAGCTGGAATGTTTGCTATTCAGACTCAACAAGCGCTGCTTTTTTCGCCGCCGTTTAATCGCGGACGGGGCTTGAATAACTGTGATGGGTTCAGGGCCGACATAAAGCTATTCACAATTTTAGAAGCCTCGTCCACCCCGTTCGCAGAACACACAGCACCGGGTTTTCCAGAAAGCCAGGGGTTAGTTCAACAGGTGCTGTAGTGGTTGGAGATGCAGCCTTTGGACTCAAAGGCTCCAGGTTTGAGTCCCTCCCTTGACTGCTTTGCCTTAGAGGAAGGTGCTGGCTAGTCAAAACTGCGCCAAGTGACGTAACACTTAAATCCCTTTGGAGAAACACAGCAGGTAAATTAAATAAACGTAGCTTCGAAGATGTCAGATGACACTCCTGGAGTTGGGTGTGTCAGGAGACGAGTGGTCCATCCAGCTCTCCAGAAGCTCTCAGCCCCTTCTGCAGACAGAAGGATATAGAGGAGGGTTCCAGTGGTGATGACCTGGATCACATCCTAGTCAAACCTGTAGTGTCCACACTTTGAGGCTCTAATCTTAGTACCACCCCCCTCTGCCGCCCCCCATCCCTTATCCGTGCTCCCTTCTTCCCCAGTCGCCCCCGTGTCTCCGGAGAGCGGCGGTACCACAGGTGTGGAGCCTTCGATTCCGACACGCACGCCTGCGTCAAGCAAAGACAATCCCTGGTCACCTCTTAATCATATTCCCCGGCACAGGCGGTCGACCTTCTGTTGCCGGGAGTCGGGAGACGCCGGGGAGGGTATCAGACAGCTGCCCCCCGCCCTCTCTTGGCTAGATAATCGAGCAAGATGCTCGTCTGAGTGCCCCTTGTGTTCGTGAGGGAATGATTTATTTTATGTCAGCTTCCCATTTGTCATACGTTTTCCAGAATTATGAACCTCCCACAATGCCTCGGGGTTCCTTTCCGAGCGTCACATGCTGTAACTCGGCTGACTTAGTCATGACCGTGTGGCATTTTGAATGAACTTGCTCTTCACGGGAGTCGCTTTTGTAACTGCTGTTCTCTTGCAGTTGATCACGAGCGGCTGAGGACAGCAGCTGGTTTGCAAACCCGACATGCAACCGGGTGGCGTAATGGTGACAACTGCCACCTCGTGATCTAAGGATCCAGGCCTGGCACCCCCCCCCCCCTGCAGTGGCATTGATTAAGATATTTACCCTGAATTGACACAGTAAATACAACCTCTCTATAAATGTGTACACTGCAAACTGCATGTTGGACACATGCGAGTGATATTATAACTTTGTCACAGATAATAATAATAACCACAACAATAATAGTAATAATAATAATAAGCCCCCTTCGGAGTACCAGCAGACAGAAGAAGGTGGACAACTGCATTCACAGGACAATTTCCAAGTGACTGATAAGTACAATGAACGTAAGAGAAGACCGTCAATATTAGAGACAAAGACCATGACCTGAGACATGCCGATAGTCACAGATCATCGCAGTCTCAGTCACAGTCACGGTCTCAGATGACCAGATAACACTGCGCTAGATGGATATCGCCATTCCAGGTGCCACAAACGTCATGTTGCGAAGGGCTGAAAAGCTTAGCAAGTTACAAGGACTTGGCGACTGGAGCTGAGGAACATTCTGGAAGGACTTCAGTGACAACACGGAGCTGCGCCCAGGCGGACCAAACGCAACCAAGGTTCAGAAGATCCCACCAACAGGAGCCGCATATTTCCTGTACAGGGTGATGAATTTCACAGTGTGTTGTGGACGATGCGGGAGTAACAATCGTAATAATAAGGTTAATAATAATGATGACAATAGCATTTCCTTGTACCTAAGGTGCACCTGTCAAAAAATAAAACAACTCCTGGGCTGTTTGGGTGTGAGTTTGAATCCAATTCAGTCCTTGGACCAGGTAAATGTTGAGGGTTGGCATCAGGAAGGACATCTGGTTGTAACAATTCCTGCTCCAGCCATGACTCTTCACCTGCCCTGCCTGTCCATGCCATCTGGGGGGCAACGGCTGACCTGATGTCTCACTTCAGGATTGCCTGACAATACCACATCTCGTTCTGCGGGCGATTCCTGCCGCGGTCGAGCAGCGCGGAGATTGAGAGCGACGCTTCTTCCAAGTCAACTCTCCCTTAACGTTCGTTTCAGTGTTTCCGCCAGTTGTTCTCCTTCCCTCTGCTCCCGGGGGAACAAATGGGCGGCTGCTCTTGACGCTCAGGACTGGTTTTCTTCAAGGTCTCCCCGCTGCCGTTAGACGCCGATTCACCTCGAGTGGACCAACAAGGGTTGGCGCCACACAAAGCCCACCTTGTTCCTGAATCAAATGTATAAAAAGCGATATTATCCAGGAAGGAATTAATTTGCGTGGATCTGCGGCCCATGTGCAGCACGTCTCCGCAGAGGAGCACCAAGGTCCACGTGCTTTGTCTCTTTATCACGTTCCTCCTTTCCTGGAAGGGCTGTAAAACCTTGTTCGTGGTTTTATTGTTCTCCAGGGTGATGAAGTCAGTTTTTCTCTGAAGACGGCCGAGCAAACGCCGACCTTCTGCGGTGGCAAGGACTCGGGGTCTTTTCGCTCGCTGTGGCTGTAGGGGGGGTCCACACCAACAGCCCCTTTGTGTGGCCGGTGCTGTCATTAGCGGTTCCAGACCACCTGAGTATCTCACACACACACACACACACACACACACACACACACACACACACACACACCATCTCATCACAGCTGGCCACCATGGAGTGTGGTTCACCCTCCCCCTCACTATATACAAAAACTAGTCTCCACGTTAATATTTAATATCTATTTAGCTGATGCTTTTCTCCAAAGACTTCCAGTGGCAGGATTATATACTAAGCAGGTTAAAATGATTTATCCATTAATGGGTCACTTTTACTGTATCAGTTCAGGGTAAGTACCTTGCTGAGGGGCACCCTGCCACAGAGTGGAAAGCAGGACCGGGAACCGCTGCGCTACCTGCTGGCCACACCCCACACGCAAACTGCATACATCACTGTACAGTTCACGCTCCGGTACAAATTAAGAAAAAACATTAATAACAACAAATGATGATGATACACTTTCTCAAGCACGAGTGCTTATAAAATATCTGAACCACGTGTCATTTCAATATGTCACAGCGGGTGATGGGCTGAAATGGCACAGCAAGTTGTGTTGTGGCCTGTGTCACCTTGCAGGGAATCTTCACGCATTTGGCAACTGGCTCATCTATCCATCCAGGTAAACTAATACATGTTCATATATACACACTTTAATGTGCCAGAAATGCTTGGCACGTAATAAATCGGAGGGAGATATTTGGTGGACAAATGTTGAATTAGGTCGCGTTCATAATGTTCACCATTAACATCTAGAGAGTTCAAATATGTTGCATGATGTAATAAATATTTCCTTCTGTGTTTGTTAAGTTTCGTCGGATCACATACATCGCGGTGGTCAAGGCCACCAAACACTTTGTCTTCAGGGATCTTCTCAGTTGCACATCTCTTCTTACTGTAAGACCCGTTTTACTGCAGTAAAGGGGTTCACTGGAGGGAGGAGGCTGGTAAACAAGGACAGGGCTGTTTTCTGTGGCGAGTCCCTCCTCACACCTCCGAGCGGGACGGACACCGACCCGAAGATGCAGCGGAAACATCGCACACTTTAAGCAGAGGCAACTTTGACGTCTCATTTGACACACGTCTTGGTTGAACAGATTGATTTTCGCAGCTGAAGGTTACTGCTGCACACACACGGCCGCCTGTTAACGGCATGTGAGTGAAATGATGTGTTTTTTTTTTTTTTTTTAATACAGGTTCACACTGAAAATGAACATCTCAGTGTGTCTTTCAGAGGGCATTGAACCTGCAGTTTAATATTCTACTGTGCAGTATGTTAAGGAGAACGAAAGTGCTTTTGTGATATTTTAAAATGAATTTTCTCACGCTTTCCTCCAAAGTCCGGTTTGTGGTCTAAGCTACTTACACCGATTTAAGGTGCAAGGTTCATGTTGTTATTATTCTGTGCTTACCCTGAGGTACAAGAGAGGATCAAATGTCGTTTTTCCTGGACTGCGGTGCAAAATACGCTAAACAAACCACATGAGGTCGAAGGAAAACACAGACAAAACAAGGCAGTTAAGGGGGTAGACAAATAAATAGATAAGATGAAAAGTGATCGGTAATAATTACAGAGCCGGGTGGTGTTTACCGGACCAGTTCATGGTAAGTGACACGATGGAAGGTTCTGTAGCAAAATCGGAGACTCGAACCCAGACTCTTTGTGCTCATATATCTTTGATGTTGCATTAGCAAAACAGCCAGTGTGTATCTGAAGGGGGGGATATTTCTTCATGCGTGTAAGTGTGTGTGTGTGTGTGTGTGTGTGTGTGTGTGTGTGTGTGTGTGTGTGATATACTAGCACACGAGTATGTGTATCTCTCACATACTGTGTTTTGTGGGAGCTTGTGGCATGTGTGCCAGGGTGGGGGGTCCAGGAGGCACGGCGGGCAGGACTCCACCACTGCTGCCTCTCGCTCCCCTGATTAAATCAGCAATTCATATAGATTGTTGGTCTGTTTTCGCAGCACACGGCGAGTAAATTAAAAGCAGGAGCTGACAGGGAGCCATATGGTGCGAGTCTCTGCTGCAGGAGCAGAAAAAGCAAAGATTAATTGATAATAGCCGGCTCCTTCACCCACTCCAGGAGAGCTGCCGCATGCCGCTGGAATCCTAACAGCCCTGGAGGGAACAACCGGGCAAGATGCTGTAAACACTCTGGCCCCCACCTGCTTTCAGCAGACAGCTCTTGGGTTCGAGGTAGAGCCTCGCAGGTCGTCCATGTGTGTGGCTTTGGTTTCAAATGCTAGATGTGTGAGAATAGGGGGGTTCGGCGGCACGTCAGAAGTTTCACCCTGACGCGTTTCTGCAAAGTGACTTATGGTGTTGGGTTTGTACGCTAAGATGATTTACCTGCTTATCCAGCTGGGTAATTTTCACGGCGTCGGAGCAAGCGCACTGGTGAAGGACACTACAGCGGGAATCGATCCTGGGCCCTTTGGTTCAAGAGCGGGTTGAACTAAGCACTATGCCAAGGTCTGCGGTTTGTGCACTAAGCTACTTATACTGACTTATTTGTTTATCCGAAGGAGGGGTTATTTTTACAGCATTAGTCCAGATCATGGATACTATGGGAGGATTCAAACCTGCATCCTTAGAGTGCAAGGTGGCAGCTTTAGCCAGTACGTCCCCTGCTGCGCTAGATAGATGTAGAGCCATATATATTGTAAAGAACTTAAAAGAAGTGCAAGCAATAAAGTTACATACAGAAGGGTATTGTTACTCTACCAGTTCTGGGTAAACACCCTGACAGACAGTACATCAGCGGGATTTGAACCAAAGACCCTTATCTTGCACATGTTGGCCTTTTCTCTGAATCAAACCAGGCTGCCCAGACTCTCTCACCTTCTAGGAGAGGCCGGTTCACAGTGGAGTGCCTGCCACACCGGTGTAACTCTGCCATCGAGGGTCTGGGGAACACAGCGCTGCTGGGGCAGAAGTGCTGTTAATTTGCGCTGGTGATGGATCGGCGCTGCCTGGTCCTCCAAGCGGGCAAAATAAATTTGCACGCAGGCAAACCTGGAGCGCCGGTGTTAAAGTGCCTCCCCCCGTCGACAGCGGCGCCGGCTCCAGCGGCGCACCTCGGCCCTGCGCGGACTGCCGGAGAGAGCCTGCTCAGGGGAAATCAGCGCACTCGGCTCATAAACAGATTCATCATCGGGTCTGACAAGCACCTCGCTGCATAAAGATGAGCCATGTGGTGGAGAAGTGGGAGGGGGTTGAGGAGGTGCAAGGGGGGGCCACTGGGGGAGGGGGGGCTGCGAAGACAAGCAGGCAGTGGGCTGCTACAGTGGATTACAACCCTGGCTGAGGGCTGAAAAGGGTCCGGAGTGGCGTTAAGGAGACCCAGACTCAGCACCGCTCAGGTGAGAACCTGGCTCAGAGACCAGGCTTCCTCGCTCATAGGCCTTCGTACTGCCGTGTGTGTTGTGCCATTCCACAAGATACAGAGCGAGGGTGCTGCAACAGGCTCGGGCCGCAGGAACTGACAGATGTGCGTGAGCTCGGCACCCAGAGAAGCCCTATAAGAGTGCCGGTTCCACTGGGGGAGGTGGGGGTGGGGGTGAGAATGCTGTTCAAATGGAGGCACAGCGGCTTGGCAGCCTGTAATCATGACTCAATCTAAGTGAACATTTTTTGGGAGGAGCAGAACGGAATTAAAAAAAAAAGTAAAAATGTGCACGTAAAATTCCAGCCACCCCCCAAGCAGAGTGACATCCTGACATTTCCAAAAAAAAAAAAAAAAAAAAAGAAAACCCAACGTATCAAAAAAGCTCATTTTCCCATCAGAGCAGAGTGGAGGGGGTGGGATGAGAGCAGTGAGGGAGAGCAGGATGAAGGGATGCTGGGGGCACAGAGGGATGGTTGCTTCGCTCAGCCAGGAGATAGCGGGCAGCCCAGGGTTTGAGAAAAGGGCTGCGAATGCGTCACCCTGCGCACAAAGGGGTTTGTAGTGTGTGAACAAATCTTAGCCCAGCCTGGCCTGCAGTTCCTCTTTGGCACCGTGATGAACACACTCCCCTACAGGGCCACACACCCTGTCTGCTGCGTTCCTCTCACTCACCTCCACCATTACTGCTGCCTGCTGTACTGTAGGACTGCATCACGCCGTTGGCTAATTCATAAAATGTGAACATAAACATGCTTTAAGGTTCTTCTGCTCAGCTGTAATTCAGGTCTTCCTTCTGTATTTTGCTGCTTTATGCAACGCAGCTTATTTTTCCAAATTGTACCGCTGGGTATTTTACTGCCCCTATGCAGGTAAAGAACTTCACTCTAGGGTTTAAAGAAGGCTCCACCTTGTCCTCCTCCCTCCCTCCCTCCCTCAGACCCATGTTTACATTCATTTAGAGGTAAAAGTCTAAAGGGTGGCGGGTGGATTCTTGTCACGGTGACAAGAATTGGAACCCCTGTCCAAATGCGCAGCCCAGGTGATACCAGGGAGCGGCGACACCTGCTTTTCTCAGGCAGCGCTTACAGCGTAAGGTTGGGGCACTCGCATGGTCCAAAGACGTGTGTTTCTGGTTAACAGCTCACCCTGAACCGCCCCATTAGTCTCTCCCAGGGTTTCGCAGCCTCGCTACGATAGCAGAATTAATGGACGAATGGAACGGACATGGATGCTTGCAGAAAATCTTCCTGTGGTGGTTGAAAATGTGAAATTAATAAATAAGTTATTTATAATAACACATGTGAGCATTATGAATGCAAAGAAGACATTTACACTGGGAACAGACTCCAAATTCATTTCTGAGTTTGTTAAGGGAACAAATAGATATCAACTATTTGCTGTGCAGAGTGGCAGTTCATTTCATTTCTGGAAGAAGTGCGGTGGTGATGCGTCGGATGATGCTCACATGATATGCATAAAGTAATAAAACTATTTTTAATTATTAAGTGAAATTTTAAATTAATTTTTTTCCAACATAGGAAATCACCCGAGGTTGGTTGTTATAAACCTGACCCTGCATGAGGTTTGTACACTGAGCTACTGGCAGTGATGAACCCTTTTATACAGCAGGGTAATTTTTACTGTTCTGTGTAAGTACCTTAACCATCGGTGCTACAGCAGGAGCAGGACGTGGGCTTTTGAACCTCTGTCTTTAAGCCACACACTGACAGCCCTGATCGCTGTGTCACCATCCGTACCCCCATGGAGAGGGTGTGACCTCCATCACTCACCGGAACCTGTTTGAAGTCTGCCGAAGGTCTGTGCTAAGAGCTTGGCAGAAGACAAGCCCATCGATCCCGTCAGAGTGTAACGGTAACATGTGTGACAGGGGTGTCCCTAGGAGCCTCGTGTCTGCTCGGGCAGCCGGAACGTACGATGGCATTACGCCCCATCAGCCACCACACTGATGTCCACAGTTCAGGTTTTCTCCAGCCGTCCTGTCCAAGGTATCTCCATTTTTCAAAAAGGAACGGGACTGGTTTCTCTGTGGGTTGTCCCCACCTGCGTCTTGCTCTTTTGATGACATCGCCTGTGGAAATGGCCTCAGATTTTCAAGGTGGATTTGAGAGGTATTGATACATCCACCGTTTTTGACGTCTACCTGCCTGAGAAATGTGATCAAAGTGGAAATCGCAGCATTGACTGACGCCCGGTTTCCCACCTTGCCTGTCATCCCCTCCCCTGCACCCAGGCGTTGGCAGCCCCCCCCCCCCACCTGCACCTCCACTTCCTTTGAACTCCTTGATGGAACCCTGTGATGACGCCCCGGTGAATTATTAACAACACTGGGCTCGTACCCACAGCGCATGAGGGTGAAGAGGTGGGATTTGTGTAAGACGAAGGCCTGAGATTGAGGTGCGGCAGCAGGACGGAGGAAGTGGATCCCCGCCACCTTTCCAGCATGCGTCAATATGCCCTCAGTGTCACCAGTCACCTGAAACGCACATTTTTGGACTGTGGGACAAAAGTGAAGCACCTGGAGAATTCACGCCACACAGACTGATCTGAACTGGAACCCATGTCCAAATGCGCAGCCAGGGTGACATGAGGGACCAATGATAACTGCTGTGATGCCGTCCTGCCCATTTATGTTAAATATATGTTGCATCCATGCAGAGGACTTCTTTCTGTACTTTCGATCTTGGCAAGTTATTCATCGTTTCCCACAGGACTCCTGCACACCCCCCCAGCGTCCCCCTGCCCCCCATCAACCCTAGTCCCCTCCCCTCTTGGTCCCAGCTGGCTGCTCAAAGACATTCCACAACAGCTAATGACAACAGGGACCAGGGGGCCGGGTTGACCTAGGTCCCGCCCCCTCTACCCCCCCCCCCCCCCCC
>UFQX01000294.1:491087-622460 GCA_900497675.1 Arapaima gigas | reverse complement strand
ACCCCCCCCCCCCCCCCCCACCATTATGATGATCCACCAGTGTGTCTCGCAGTAACTTTGCGACGAGGGGCTAGTTGTTTCACAACCTCTGCAAAACGACACCGTTACCCCTGAAAGCCACGGCTGGTGCGATTTAGGCTGTTTGTTTCTCAAAATATCTCTTGTAAGCTATATGTGCGGAGAATGCGATTTAATGAGAGTCTCGGTTTTTAATGAAGAGCTGCCAGCTAAATCTCGCATTATTTGTGTCATGCAAACATCTCGTCCATATGCCTTTCGCGGTGATGCTTCCCAGGCTGGAAAACAGATTGTCCCAAAGAAAGACGCACTGAAATCTGACTGTTTGTGAAAACATGTTGGGAGTGAAATGTGAAGGGAAAAGATGAGGTATTAATGTACCCTATACATGGTGTAAATTTAGTGTATAATTTCCACTACAGTATGTTCAGTGTGACATTGTCTTAACAGCGTCTCCCTTATTTGGAAATCGTGTCAAACATTCACCTCCAACTCCCCCAAAAACTGTCCCCCTCCGAGTGTGAAATAAGGGGACTGTGATAGATGGCATTTTACCATATTTTGGGAACAGGAAATCAGGCTGGTGCTTCAGCTGTCCCCCTCCGCCGTGAGCCCTAGCGCTATACATATGCATGAACAACGTAGAGATTTGGCTGTGGAGCAGACGGCGGCGTGGTTGCATATGTCGGTTGCTTCATTAGCAGCAGAAGCGTACGGTTAACTTGAGGTGGCCTCCCCTGTTAAGACTTCACACCTGCTCTCCGGGGCCAGACGTCCACCGGGGTGTCGCTGGGGTCCGAGGAGGACGGGCGCTGACCCGTTTCGGAAAGCCCGCTTTCTCTGCAGGAGTTAAATGGTTAATCCCCTCATTACGGGGCTGTGGAGGGCAGCGTGGGGAGGTGGAGGGGGGGGTATGGGTCAGAGGGGGGTTGACAGATGGCATATGGAGCATGCACCGTGTTGTGGGGATGGGCACATGGAGAGAGGGGTGCTTTTTAAATAGTCCCACGCTCATGCTGGGACATTTGACCGGGATTACATTAACCAGATCAGCACCGCCAGCATCATGGGAAATGGAGCAAAGAGCCACAGATGAGGCTTTCGGACTCTCGCAGAGCGTGATCTTACGTTGTTCTTATACCACGTTTTTATCTGAAACCTCAGGCTGGATCCTTATTGATCCGTATTGATCTGTTGTTAATTGGTCTGTGGCTGGGGGGGTGGTGCTGTTTACACTGAGCTTAAATGGGTGGAAATGGGGGGAGGAGGTCTGAAAAGTGAGACATCAAGGGGGGTCAAGGGGTCATGACCTTCAGCAGATAGCTGGCGTATGGACCCTCGGTGTGGCTGCATTGCCTGGTGCCAGCTGCTGCAGCAAACTGACCAGCTGACTGCTGGGATATGAGAAGGGTGGGCAGCCACGCTTGGGCTAAGATCAGATGGGGCATTGCCACTCTCCCAGCATTCTTTGCTGCTTCATTTTGCATTTCATTTGCTGTACGATCGGCGCTCACCACCCCTCTTGTTGCCCTTATGGCTGTAAGTGAACCTCAGCGACTTGCTGAGCTACACGGAGCACCAAACGGTAAAGCCACAAGTTCTCCAGCCTGGGGTGTCAAGCCAAAGCAAACACACCTTACATACCAATCAATTATAAATATTCATTATAAATAAAATAGGCTGCAATGCATCATACATGTTACATGATATATAAAGTGGCAGATCTTCTCCAGGTTTCTACTAAAACAGGTTCTTTATTATGAGACAAGGTTTTATCAACATAAGATTACAATTTGTGTTTTGATATTAGGAGCCAAAGTTGGCACCCCCAGATTTTGGGGTCCCCAAGACTGAGGTTCGAGGTTCATTATAAAACCAGCCCTGACTCCACAACCTCTTGACACAACACTCAACCACCTACTGTGTGAAAGCAACAGAAGGAGCACCACAGCCGGCTGCTTCAGGGGTTGGGGTGGGGGGGGTGCGCTCACGCACACGGCAGCCTGCCGAGTTACAAAGGACCTGCGCTGACCTTTGACCCTGAGCTCACCCTCTTGTCGGACAATTTTCATTGAGCTGACCTCTACTAGCTGGAAAAACCGCTGGTTCTCAGCAGCCATGTGGATCCACAAAACCCACATTTCAGCTGCCCTGAGAATGCTATATGTATTACTGCTTATGACATATCCAGCTATATATTATCATTAGGTTTGAATGACCACAGTTTTATTTATTGATTCAGTTATGATGCTACCCTTGAGTCAGTCTCTTCCATGGCCACACACCGCAGAGTTTCCATAAAAAACATGATCAATACACATGTAGATAGGCTTGACGGATGATAGCTCAAGCCGCAATGAATTAATGGAAGCCTCCCTCAAGGTGGGGTCTGATGTTAGCCCTGCTGAGTAACTGGCTGTGTTTACCGACTGGATTGTGTGCACACAGCAGAGGGGAGACCAGAAAAAAGGGGAAGGGGGTCCTGTTTTACTGAGACCCTCTGGGTAAACCACAGCCACAAAGACTTCCACTGAGCCTGGGGTCATAGGACCATCTTTAAGGGGCAACCGGTGATACCTGGCACACTAAAGGAGACACACACACACACACACACACACACACACACACACACACACACACACACACACACACACACACATACGCGTGTTCTCCAGACTTGAGCCAGACGCCAGCACACAAGGCCCCAATCAGCTTAATAAGAGGCAGCCTGTCCACCCTGAAAGCCTGCTGCTGTCCGGCCCCGTGTGGGGTAATACCCTAAAATATACAGAGAGCTTACCCCAAAAATAGTGCTTTTTTCACAGCAGACTGTGAACAGTCGGTTGTGACTGAACAAGATTCGCAAATTGCGCAAACCTTTTGTCCACATATAGTTTTACAAACTTCCACCAATGTGTCACCAGCGTATTTTATTCACCACTATCTAGTCGACACCTTTGTCCAACGCAGCTTACAATGTCAGGCTTGTATCAGAAGCTAGGTAAAGTAATGCTCACATTTATATGGTACTGTTAGAAAGGAGAAATAATGGCTAATAAATAATGGTTAACAACAAAGAACGAATTAAAGCCTTGAGTCTGCTCATGGTCAATAGACTGCAAATAATGGCCCCCTGGAAAAACAAAGAGCACCTGAGTAATATGCAATGTTCATGTTGGTTAGTGAGATGATATAAAGTAGGGCAAACTCTGAGATGCAGGTCTATCTATCTATCTATCTAAGTGTAGGCTTTTCAGATATGTTTCAAGAAACTATAACATGAGAGTTGAACTTTATAGATTCTTTGGTAGAAACCACAGAGAAACTTGCTGCACGTGGAAGGAGGACATAAGAGTCATCACTGATATACGATCATTTTAAGCTGGAAGGAATCCTATGTCCTACTTCTGGGATGAACTATGGACAGAGGCATCAGTCAGGTCAGTCTTTCGCTGATCTGCAAATACTGGCTTGTAGGACCAACCATCCTCAGCCAGCATGGAGTCGGCAGAAGGTTCAGGTAAAGAGGCGGGGAAGACAATGTTCTGTAGCAGTGCGCCATCCACGGTTCCTCTTTCCTGCAGCAGCGCCGAGTTTCCTCCACGCGTCCCTCTGTTTTGACAGCTGCATTGTTCGCCTGGCTTCCCGAACCATTGTTGTCCCACTGCATCTGCCAGTGCCCGGCTATTGTGCCCTACCGTGCTACATAAATGGGCCTCCATTAGGACAACATATTTTATGTAACAACGTGATTGGCCAGGCGGCTCCTGTGACAGCACCTGCCCCGCACATGCTGGCGTCCTTTGACGGGTCAATAGGCAAACTGCTCTCAAATTTCACACTCTATAAATAGCTGACATTGTGCGGACCCCATTCCCTGAAATATAATCACCTCCGTGTTTATTAAAGTCTGGCATATTAATATTTAAAAGGTGGCACATGAATGGATAAAATGTCTGTTGGGGTCATGGGGAGGGGGGAACACCTCCACCTCATGCTTGATGTGCTGTTTCACCAGGAGGGGGTGCAGTGGTTCCCATACCGTGTACTGCATCGGTGCCGTGTGCTCTGGCAGCCGGTTTGCAGGACATAGCCGATGTTTCGGAGTGGAAGTGCACATCCCTCACGGGCAGGAAGTGCAGAGCGGTCACTGGGTAATGAAGGCCAGTCTGCACGCTGGAACCAACTGCAACCAATTTGCTCCTAAGGGGAACCATGTGGTCACCTGGCTCCCTGCTGACGTGGGCCCAAGAACAGGCGCCGCAGCGGGTCCCGCAGCCACCAAGCTCACATCCTTTCAAAAACAACGGCTCCAGCCTTAACTTCACCCTCTGACCTTAGACTCTTGCCCCACGCAACTCTGTACAGATGTGAGCTCCAACAAGTACCGTACACGTCACCTTTTCAAAGGATGAAAACCGAAGGAGCACGCCCGATTTTGAAGACCCCTTGGTCTGCACATAAAATGTGAATAATTTCACCTACCAGCAATGTGCATTAGAATAAGCAAAGCAATAATAAAAATTACAAACAATCATTATTCTAATCATTATGATCATAATAATCCAGGATCATAACACTATTTAAAAAGAAAAAAAAAAAGGAAGCAGGCAAATCTATTACCTTGTCACACAGTAAAAGCTACTCTTAATCTGCTCACGAATGCCATGGCTTAAGAACCGCAGCTAATTAACCACACACAAAAACAGGAATACATTTTACTATTGATCTCTCCCTCCTGCTCCCCAAGGTACTTGGCCTGTGTGTGTATGATTATGAATATTTTAAAAGCGCATTTAACACGGTGAAGACAGTCTGCCTTGGAGGGGGATTCGTGCCCACTCTTCAGCTAATGACCCTGGGCACTTCCAGCAAGCCTCTTCATATTTTAAAGGAAGTCGATAGCGCAGCAGCATAGTCAGCATCATTGAGATCCGTACAGATGCCACGGGCCTGCAAAAAATATATATGTAGGTATGTAAGTATGTATGTATGTATGTATGTATGTATATAAAATTAATAACACGCGTGCCTAACAATTCTTCCTGCGGTTTAGTATTAATCCTCTTTGCTTGAGATGCAAAGCGGCAGCACACACTCATGGGAGGACGGCTTCAGAAAACCTCCTTAAGGAGCAAATGGAGAAAATAACAAGTGCTGAGGGCAGCCAAAAAGGAACTTTAATGGGGGACCTGCTATCACTTGCCTCCAATGAGTCTCCACGTTGGCGCTGTGCTCAGTGAATGTGACAGACCCAAACCCAGCACTGTCTGAGCCAGGTAAACACAAAGCTGGGGAATCTGTAAAGCCTTCTTCATCACTCGAGGCCCCACATTACATTCATTCATGTAAATGTATTGTTTTAGCAGACACGTGTCTGCAAACTGACATACAATGGTTATTAACTTGTATTTAACTGACTTTTTTTTCCCAAAAAATGTGAGAGACAATAGCCCCTCTCACACAAAGACGGGCAGTTGCTAAGCCTGGGTCCCCCAGTTACAGGCAATGGGAAAGGAAGGGTATCAAAATGGAGCTAGTGCAGTGGAAGGGTTGGCCAAGGGGTTGTTGGTTGCAAAGGAGAGCAAGTCAAGCAGAGGGATGCAAAGCCAAGTGAGATGGAGGCAGCCACACTCGGCGCCCCAGACCAACGCATGGGCCCCCGGCTCCACGGTGAGCCTCGAGCCGCCTCTGTCGCTTCCCAGGGAGGCCAGACAGCATATGGTGCTGTCTCCATGTGAACACACCACCAGCACAGCATGACGGGCCTGCGATGCAGCGCCGGAGACGAGTGCCGGCAATGGGGGGGGGGGCGGCCTGCGGGCGGGAGACTGACAGATGTCAAGCTGTGAGCCAGGAGAATGAGGGAGAAAATGAAATCAGACTCATACGTGAGACAACAGATGTACAATCTGGGTGGTTTATTTTTCTCTTTAAGATGTGAACTCACTCGTTTTTTTCGGTCGCTCTATAAGAACAGATTCTGCAGTTTTTGTAGCGATTTCATCAGATATGCATATCTGCACATACGATTCCATGAAAAAAAATCTTTTTGCTACTCGATATAACATATGCAGCGTATTATTGCATGTATGGGCTGCATGAAAACATGTCTCATGGACATCTGGTTGCAATACATGACTACATGCTCACTTAAAATCTCTAAACAATTTCAGCATCTGATCTTTACAGGACCAGCGGTAACATCCAGCTTGTAAATGCCACTGCTAATTGGTCGAATAAGTCCAACGTGTTTGTCTTCTCCAGTCAAGCCGTATCCGGTAATATGAGGAAGCTGAAGGAAAACAGATCAATAAATCATTGGAGGAATGGCAGCCACCAACTAGTTTTATTGAAACCTTACAAAGCAGAGAGAACAGATCTAAGTGTGAGTAAGCAAGCTAGGGGGTAACAGGGTCAGAACCCTCCTTCTCACCTCATTTGCCCCCTCTCCCTGTGAAGCCCTCGGGCTCCAGGCATTCCTATTGCGAAGCTCGACGATAACTGGCAATGGGATTGCTCACATCCCCCAAATAGCTTGCTGCCAAACTCCGTCATGCCGTCATTCTCCATTTTATCAGCAACGTGGCACCCCACACTGCTCCCATACATCTGAGGAAGCTGTGTGGTCCATTGCGCCCACAACACGGGCATTTGTAAAGCCCTGGTTGGCTTCACCTATGTAGGCAGGCGGTACTCCCAAATACTGCATTCCATGGCATTCCAAGTTGGAGAACATCGGGGATTCCTGCTCAGTCCCGTTGGTTACCTTGAGAAGCAGCCTGGGAGCAGCTCCTCCTCCCATAACCTCAGTCCCTGTCCAGCAACGTATTATACACAGAGACAAAAACACACTGCTGGCATTGTCAACCCACTCAAAATTCTGGATGTGTTTTTTTTTAGTTCCTTCCTGTCTTTTCTACATCCACCCTAAACTGTGAATCGGGAGCTGGCAGTGGCATTTGCAGAAGGAAGTGCTCCGGCATGTGACAGGTCCAGTGTCATATCAGCAATATGTGTTTCCTGGTCCCGTGTGGCGACGATCACTTTTCCCCCTGCCAGTGCACATATGTTCGGGCCGCAGAACAGTTGGACGTGGCCGTGGGCTAAACTGGGTCAGTCTGCCACAGATGGAACAAAGTCCCAGCGGGTCATCCACGGTGAAAAAAAAAGACAACTTTAGAATCCTTACCCCAGATCATCTGTTTGCCTACAAAATTGTGCCTGGGAAGAAAAACAAAACTTCTAGAAAGCCAAGAAATGGCAAATTCACTCAAAAATAATGTGAATTCCAGAATTCTGTTTCCTGCAGCTGGGTTAATCTAAACCACCCACAATTTATGCAGCATGGCCAAGATTATTTGAAAAACCACATTTTTTGGACATGATTGAGAACATCTTCATAAGCAAACATCCTTCGGGACTAATGTATGTATAATCACCTAAAGGAAAAGTATACTCTAAGGCTTGGTAAAAGCTTTGGGAGTTTTCCCAGGAAGGCGGCATTTGGGACTTTTACACTGCAGATATTTTAATTAACAGTGTGCTGTTAAAAACAAATCACAGGTTTTTGCACAGATGGGCGGCATTATGCATCAATGAAGTCCTATTTGAGTCCCATCAAGAATGCAGCGCAGTCCTGGTCCAAGAACCACACACAAAGCATGTTTTAGACTTCCCAAGTCTTCTGTTGAAAAGGGAGGAGCAAAAGCCTTGTATTCCAAATGTACAAAGCAGTGTTTTGTGAATTTTACCCTTGAAAAATCTGTTAAATCCATTGCCGCATATGCATTTTGAAATGGGATCATTTAAAGAAAAAGAAAAACCCATTCACAATTCCAATGATGTAGCCCTTGCGGAAAAACTGGAAGCAGTGGCGAAACATGCACTGTACTTGACCGTGGAACGATGCCACTTGCTGATCGTCCTTCAAAGAACCGTGCCAGTGAGGCTTGCGTTTGATCCAGCTTTGGTAATGCCAGCTAGCAGCAACAGGACGACTGTAGAGCACCAACACCAGCAAACAGCGAAGGTTGCCAGCTAACGCTGAAACCACAGCTTCAAATGTAGTGCCTCCCGACAGCGGCCGAGCCAGAGAGCTGCAACTGGGCCAACGAACAGCGACGGAGCTGGCTACCAGTGCTCTTGCCAACTATGGGTGACGGTAGTGGCTGACAGTGATCATGGCAGCCAACTGCAATGGTGGCGGCTAGCGGCAGGAGCATTATCTTGTTAAACACATGGGTGGCGTGAGACAGCCCCCATGTTTACCGTGCTGCATCGCCTGGAAAGATGTCAAGTTTGCAGCTGCAGCTCGGAATTATTCATTGCCCCTGCCGTGCGCCCGGGAAAGCCACAGGTAGTTGATGAAGTGGCAGTGCCAAGTGGCCCAACTGGCGAAGACAAAGCGCAGCTGCTTAGAGTCAGCGTGGCCAGATGCCGCCCGACGTGCCATGTGTTCCAAGCAGGGCAAATGGGGGGAGCGGGGCTCTTGCCAAGATGCTCTCATCTGGCGCCAAGTCGACACATGTTCTGGCACGCCAGTGGGTTTCTGCTCCTGGCTCCCCGTCGCCGTGCAGAAGGACGGGGTCGCTTTCTTGCCTCTGATGCTTCCTGGGCTCTCCGTTCTGATTGGAACAGCACCACTGCCTGCTGCACCACTCCGCCGGCGGTCCGCAAGCCCATCGCCCACCAGCACACTTAAAAGTGGGCCTTGCTTGACTGGACTCATGTCCCCGTTGGCATGTATCAAGCAGGTCCGCAAGCATCATCAGGTGGCCAGACTCTCAGTCCCCTACAGGTCGCGGCGCTAGTTCTGCCAAGCCAAAAAGGCGGTCCCCGATGCCATGGCGCTGTTCATTTGCGAGTCGTTTCGAATGAAAACGCTGCCTGGCAAATTTTCAAGTACTGCGGCAAAAATTCCACAAAAGAAAAATCCTTGAGTCCTCATTTAGATACCAGTGCATCGTGATAACAAAAAGGCCAGTTTGTGCCGCCAACCGCAGTGCCAACATTTTTTGAGGAGAAACCTCTGCTAGGATGGAGGCTGTAGCAGAAGATGCTCACTTGCGTGACGTGTCCCGGGGACTGGTCTTTGACTATACTATTCCTCGACTGCAGGGGAGTTTCTGAGGAAAAAAAACAAGCCAGGTTCGTAGGAATATCCCATCCTCGCCTGCAACGTGGGGGTTCGAGGACGTGAAAACTTTTTGAACGAGTGCCATGTCTGAGCAATGCTTATCTGAGGACCGCGAGTGCCAGCTGGTGGCTGTGTGTGCCCGCACTGTGAGCCTGTGCCAGAACGAGTTGGCACACCGCAATCTCGGCAAGAATGTTCTGGCAACAAACCTTTGCAGGCACCCCTCTCTTCTGTCTCTGCTATTCAGTGTCTCTGTTGAGGTGACATCTTATTCAGCATGGAGCTGGAGACACTCTGCAAAAAAAAAAACACAATCACTTCTGTTTGGTTAAAAATAACAATTAGACTTGCAGGGGTTTCACTTGTATTTCATCATTATTTCTAGTCATGTTTTAAGAATGCTGTATAACCCTAGAGAGCTGTCAGTATGGTGACCTATATAGTCTCCTCTGGTAAAGAGGCAGGGAGACCTGCGCATAAAATGAAACGATATTTTCATGTTTTAGAAATAACGCACGCGTCATATTGATGTACCTTAAGCTCATTTTCTTCAAAAAACACATTGGGTCCTACATCTAGTCATTATGTCTCAAGAGAACACTAACCCAAATTATTTAACCTATATTTCATGAAGTGTTTCTAGAGCTACCATGCATACGTTTTACTGCTATGGTTACATAAAAATAGTTAAACGAGCAAAAATGGAACAAAGTTAATAATATTTTCTATTTTTCCCACTGCACAAATCAACATTTTATTTGCCATGTGCAAACGCCCTAGTGTAGCTCCAAAACGGAACTCCATGCGCTGGAGTTGGAGTTTCCGTCCGGACCGTTGACAAGACGGACCGCGCACTGCACGGAGGGTGGGGGGTGGGACCATTTCGCTGCTACTCAGGTGAAGTGAACGGAGAGGACGTTTGGTTTAAAGGCTTTGCGAGTTATTTATGCGCTCTGATAATTATGATAACTGTTATTATATTATTATGATATGATGGCTTTTGTGGAGTAATTGCATGTAGTGAATTTCCACTCGTTGCTGAAAAGTTGAAAGATTGTGTGAACTTGAAGGTGTCAGTTAAACGCATTTATGATGACGCTTCTAGGTTAGGATTAATTTCTCTTCTGTCCTTCTCATACACAACCGGCAAATTACACACTATTTTTATGTGCATGTCTATTAGAACCTTAAAACTGGAAATAAGATTGAAGCAAACTGATGTATTCTGGTCATTATGGAGGTCTCATGCAAAATTGGGTTTATATTAATATTTTAGTTACAGTAGTTGTGTAGTGACTTTGCAAACCAAGCATACGGTGAGATGGTCTTGCACAGATGGACTTTTCATCTTCAGATGTATTAATATTTATTCCATAGCTGATGAATTTTCTCCTTGTGTAACACTCAGCCCTCTCTTCTCACTTATTGCTTTATTTGACACTTTTCTCCAGGCCTCCTTTCAGTGTGAGGCTTGTAGAAAATACTTAAAGTGATTTATCCATTTATACAGCAGGGAAGATTTCACAGTATCAGTTTAGGTTATGTTGATCAAGGGCACTACAGCAAGAGGTGGGATTCAAACCCAGCACCTTCAATTGCAAGTTGATTGCTATAACTACTACATCACAGATTACGAAACTACAGCCAGAGTGGGATTCGAACCTGAGTCCTTTAATTGTTACAGTAATATTAAAGTATTCAGTGCCTTTAAAAGCAGCTTATCAAACCCTTTTATAGTAAGAATACAGGTAATAGGGAGCAATGAATAATGAACCACTGAGAGCAACATAAGTGAGCAAAGAAATTCCAACAAAATTGTCAAAATGCTTTTTAAAATCTTAAAGCTTGTAAGCTGACAGCCCTAACTGCTGCACCCCCTGCTGCCTTCACATCTGATAGTACTTGACCTGAAGGACTGTTCAGTTGGAGACACTGTGTTATAGTCCTACTTGGATGGCAGCCATCTTGGATTCTGGAAAGAAAGACAGATGAATGATTGATGAGGGATAACCATATTGAGCTTTGAAGTAGTTTATAAAATTTGACACCCTGGTCAAGTACATCTGTTTCAAGCAGCCATCAGTTGATGTAGGTCTGCTGAAGGTCGATGGAGTAAGGAGTGCTTTCTATGAAGATAAATAGTTTTCAGAGCCATGTCATTTGGTATTAGGCAGATGGTAGTTGATGAAAATAATTTGTAGTCTTTGTTTGTGTTCAAGGTGTCTATAGCTGGGATTCTGAGACCATTGAACCGACCCAGAATATCAGATGAGGTTTGGAATAGCTTTTCCCTCCATACACAGGACTGTCGTCTTCTCCTCTAGCCTGAGGTGGACATGCCAGGAGATGAGGATGGGTGCACTGCAAAGGCATCTGGGAAGATCCTGCTTCTCCACATGTGTCTGCAGACTAGCTCAGCTGGGGAAGGTGGCACCTGTTTTCAGCAGAGCACCAGGCTTTGGAGAAAAACTAGCCATTGTGGACACCAGTGGGGGCCACAGCTACAAAGACCTCTATCAGAGCAGTCTGGGCCTGGCAAAGAGGATCACTGAGCAGCTCAACTGCCACTCTGGTGACCTGCAAGGCAGAAAGATCGCCTTCCTGTGTTCCAATGACGCGTCCTATGTGGTGGCGCAGTGGGCCTCCTGGATGTGTGGGGGCATTGCTGTACCCCTCTATAGGAAGCACCCGCCTGCTGAACTGGAGTACATCATCAATGACTCTCAGAGTTCCTTACTGGTGGCTGGAAACTCCCATGTAGGCACCCTAAGGCCACTAGCTGAGAAACTGGGGCTTCCCTGCCTGCAGCTACCAGCTTCCTCTAACCTGGCTGCCCTGAAGTCTGGCGAGATGCAGCCTGGCCCAGAGATCACTGACTGGGTGGACAGGCCTGCCATGATTGTTTACACCAGTGGCACCACAGGTCGCCCCAAGGGGGTGCTCAGCTCTCACCGGAACCTGCAGGCCATGGTAAAGGACCTTCTGCTGGACTACCACTGGCCTCTAGAATGTTCTACTGTGAACTGTTCCTACAAATGTTATTATTGGTAGGGTATTCCCTAGATGCTACAGCAGTCCATTACCGGGCAATTGCACTCATTAGCTAAGACACACTAAGGGCAACTTAGAGTGACCAGTCCACCTGAAACACGTGTCTTTGGACTATGAAAGGACACCCACATGAACACGGAGAAAACCTGCAAACTCCACACAGGCTGAGCTGGATTCCACTTCCTGCTGTGCCACCATTGATTCTGTGTAGTTAAATTCGCTAGAGGGTTTGTTGTGTTGGTAACGCAAGCTGTTCCCTCTGACTACTTGCTAAAAAAATTTTTGCCGCTCAAGATGGCACAAAATAGCACAGCAGGGATAAAATAGGGAGGAATTCTTTTAGGTTATGAATGTGAACAACTGGGTTGTTGCCTGCTGCAAATTTACTGCCCTTTGGGCTTGTTTTGGGCTGACTCTTATTTATATACCTTTTTACACTTTTATCTCATGCAGTAATTTGCCCTTTTGGACAGACTGAACCCCAGGTGTTGGGGACAACAACAATAAGGGGAGATGGGGGGTGGGGTTATATCTGTCTTGGTGTACAGACTCCCACTGTCCCTGTGCTCAAACCTTTGTCCAGGTCCAGGCCTTGGTCACAGAGTGGGGCTGGTCCAGGGATGACGTCATCCTCCACACGCTGCCTCTGCACCACATCCATGGGATTGTCAACAAGCTGCTGTGCCCGCTCTGGGTGGGCGCTGTGTGCCGCATGCTTCCCGACTTTGAGCCCCAGAAGGTGATACTGCCTTGCTCTCCCTTAACCCCTCGTAGTACTTTACTCTCCAGAATTTTCAGTGTGGTTTCGGCCAAGTGGTGGTGCTGTGGGCAGAGCTACAGTAGGCGGGACAACCTTAGCAGAGTACAGAATGAAGCTGTCTAGGGGACTGAGGGTGGAGGGGTGGTGGGTTGGCTGTCATTCTTATCGGTTGAGTGTCAAGCACTCTCCCTAATTGCGGCCGCGTTACGGACTGCTGGACCCATTCACGGGTCAATACAGAACCAGGAGCTGACAGGGACCCCCCCCCCCACCCTGCAGCTCCGGTACTAGTGGGCCTGGACACGTGGGACACCTCCTTCCACTGTCACAACGTCTCACTGATGGATTGCCCTGACAGAGGACTTCAGAATCAAACCCATCGATTGGTGGCACTGAGGAGTGGTGGGGAGCAAAGTGTTTGTGGGGGGAGACTTAAAGGGAGCGTTTGTTAAATTTATTTATTTATCCAAAGCTTTTTCTGCAAAATGACTTACGGTGTTAAAATACAGTGATTTACCTGTTTTTACAACTGAGCCTTTTGTATCGCATCAGTTCAGGCTAAGTACCTTGCTCTAGGGTACTGCAGCAGGAGGTGGGACTTGAAGCCATTTCCTTTGATTGCAAAAAATCACATTAATAATTATAAATAAGGGTATGCGATGATTTCAGAAGACATAAGCTTCTAACCACCTGCTGCTTCTATAAAATATTTAAGTTTCTTTTTGCAAATATTTCTTCGCACAAAGATTATTTGCATTAAACGTCTGGCCAGTTTCAGTGAACTATCAGTTTAGAAGTCAGACGCTGTTGGAGTTTATGGGCATTAATTTATTTCAATGGAATTGGAGATGTGACACACGTGGGCACTAGCCACGCTGCTGTGGGTGACAGCTGGAGCATGCTGGCGAGGGCAGAACTGGCGAAGCGATATCATGGGTCAGCGCAGTTTTCCAGTATATGAACAGAGGCAAGAAATGCAGGCTGAGTGCAGTCAGGAGATGTCGTGGTTTGTGGGGAGCTGTTTGGGGTGCGTGGAGGGGGTCTGAGGTGCGAACCCCCCCAGGTGCGGCATGGCATTTTTGAAAGACATAAATTGTCTTTTTCCCATGCTGAGCTCTGCCTGAAGGAAGCGCTTCAGTGCATTTGATGGACGCATCCCAGAAGACTCTCAGCCCAGACTGTAAATAACACACCATTCAGCACATTGTGTGTGTGTGTGTGTGTGTGTGTGTGTGTGTGTGTGTGTGTGTGTGCGTGCGTGTGTGTGCGCGTGTGTGTGTGTGCGTGCGCGTGCGCGCGCGTGTAGCTAAAATACAGAGAAAGGACTGTGTGCCGCTTCATCCTAGACTCCAGAATATTGTTGTTTTTTAACCAGCCAGTTAAGTTTGTGTTTAAATAATAAGGCACTAGATGATAGTCCCAGTCCTCTCTACATGCTGTGTCAGTTTCATTTTCCAGTCTGGCAACAGCTGAAACACAAAGACACACATATTTAGTGTGTTTGGATCTGCTGTGTGAGCACAAGGTTGTTTGGAGTGATGTGGGCATCCTGGCTGGGGAAGTCACTTGGAGGGGGGGCACTCTGAAGATAGGCTCTGCCCAGAGGGAGCAGGTGGTGTATCCATCCTCAGAGCACCCCCCCCACAGCATGGTGACATGGGGCCAAATTGGAGACCCCCTCAGCAGTCATCCTGATGCCATGGTAATAGATGTAGCTTGTTGACATCAGTAGAGTCAGTTTGGACCTTTAGAGAAAGAGGGAGAGGGAGGGAGGTTTGGGGGAGGGGCTGAGGGGCTATAGGGGAGGTGAATAAATGAGAAATAGATGCCAGGTACTGTCTGCTGGTGGGGGGGTGGTGATGGAGAGAGACAGAGAATAAGAGAGAGACAGATCAGCAGAGAGATGCAGTGAAGCGGGAAATAATGAAATGGAGAGAGAACGAGAGAGAGACTGTGTATGTGTGTGGCTGTGTGTGTGTGTGTGTATACAGCGGTGGCTTTGCCACTGTCCCAGGGGGACAGAGTGAAGGAGACTGTACCATTCACCTTCAGTTAATTCTGGCTTTTCTGCCACTGTGTGTGGTATGTGCAGTGAGGCGTGAGTGAGTGAGTGAGTGTGTCTGTTTGTGCGTGTGTGAGTGTGTGCGTGCGCAAGGGATCCTCTCCCTCTCTTTGCCCGCGAGTGTCTGCGCGTGTTTACGGATCTCTGCCCATCTGTCTGCCGTATCTCCGGGTGTGTGTTCTCACATTCTCTGCAGAGTTGGCTACTGTGTGTAGACACCGTGTGGCCAACACCATCAGGTGGGACATTTGCAGAGACGTGGTGTGATGCCGGAGTACCCAGAGGAAACACACACACACACACTGTTATCACAGTGAAAGTCCATCTGCAGTCCTGGTCCTGGATTTCGACCTTTCGAGGCCTTGACAATAATAAAAACAACCATCTGCTGACAGTTGTGATGCCTCTTACTGTTCTCCAAGCATTTGTTTAAATCTTGACCTACAAATAGAGGGTGTGTGGTGGGGGGCACGAGAGAGAGAGTAGTGTGAATCTGACAGTTTTATGCACATGTCAGAAGGTGATGTCTTGATGAGGACTTTTGCATTGCAATTTTAGGGTTTGATTTCCTGTTCCTGTTGTATTACCTTTGATCAAGGTACTTGCCCTGAGTTGACACAAGTAAAAATACACTGCTACATAAATGTGTATACTGTAAAGTTGATTATCTATCATAGTCCATCACCTTGTAACGGGCTGAAAAAGTGACCACAGACATGAAGCCCACGAACCTGACAGTTAATGATCAATAACATTGGAGATGCAGCCATTGGAGGAAAACGTGTACCCTGAGTTCTCCTGGAAAATTCTACATTTACAAATGTAAATAAAAATACATTTCAATAACTGTTAGTGGACACACACTATGGCTGACTTCTCTTTCTCAGGTGTGGGAGCATCTGCTGAGTGCCGAGACCCCCCAGGTGAATGTGTTTATGGCTGTGCCCACCATCTACTCCAAGCTCATCCAGTACTATGAGGAGCACTTCACCAAGCTCCATGTGCAGGACTTTGTGAGGGCGGTCTGCAAGGATAAGCTTCGGTATGGTGCTCGTCAAAAGTTGTAGGCATCTGCGCACATAACAGATCTTGATGTTCTTTTGGCTTTGCGATGTGAAGTTTTCTGCTGCCTTGCTGGAGAACATGGAGGTTGAGCTTTAAGGGTTTGAGTTCTGAATTATGTGTGAGCATCAGTAAGCTGAATTTGTGGAAATATGTTACAGGTGGGATTTTACCCATGGAAAAATGAAAAACATGAGGTTTTGAGATGTCTGTTGGAATGGCAAAATCATCTCACTCAGCTTTTATGCACATTAGTCAGAGAAATGATTTCCAGGGTGAACTCCAACTACGAAGTGACAGCCTTGCACATGTTAAAGGGTCAGGAACACCATCTGTTTGAAGTGGTTGTTAAATTCACTAACCTGTTAAGCTTAATTCAGGAACTGCATAAATAGCACCTCTTTATGCTATGTTTGCTATGTAACTGGGTTTTTTGCAGGACAAGCAAGCAATAGTTTGAAAAAAGTCAAAGAACCCATGTTCAAATCCCAGCTCCTGCTGTAGCACCATTGATTCTGGATTCCTCAATTGCTCCAGGAAAAAATACCCAGCTGTATGAAATGGGCAACTCCTCAAAGTAATTTGGTGTGCAAACTTAATATCATAAGTCACCGTGGTGACTAGATAAAATGAATAAATAAGTAAAATGTCATCCTGCATGGTGCTCCAGCACTATCACATGTGGTTAGGGTGGGATTTAAAGGCTGCTCTCCACCACTGGGTACCATGCCAAACTGTGTATTCACTTCTGGAGGTTTGACACATAGCTAATGGTGTGTTGTAAGCTGTTGCAGTGTCTGTGTCCCACTGTTCCAGAGCACTGCGCTGCCTCGGGGTGCTAATCTACAGCACTAACATTGAGTGAGCCTTCCTCGTAAAACTTTTATTATTGGTTTATTATATTGCTTAGCTCATGTTTTATCCCAGGTTGCAGTTTTATCCATGTGTACCACTAGAGATTTATCTTCAATAAGTCCTTTAATCACCGTACTACCTGCTTTCTGGCAGAGGGAGCGTTTAACACTGACAGGTTTGTATCTCGTACAAAAATGAAGTGCGTTTTCGTGCGAATTGACATCTACACTTCTACACTTAAACCGCACCGCGGCCCCAGTGGCACCCTCAGAATTTCCTAGTGTGGACCATGAGACTGAGCCCCCCCCCACCCCCAGGCTCATGGTGTCGGGTTCAGCCGCCTTGCCTCAGCCCATCCTCCAGCGTTGGGAGGAGATCACAGGTCACACCCTGCTGGAGCGGTATGGCATGACGGAGATTGGCATGGCCCTGTCCAATCCACTTCACGGACCCCGTGTGCCAGGTATGACACCACGCCACTGTCCGATATTCCTGTACGATCAAAATGCACGTTCCTGTTTAGTAGCCAACCTGTGGAGTACACTGGTCTTGTCAATAAAATGACAAAGTCTTAAAATGTTTTGTTTGTAAATGTAAAGTCAATTTTACAACTAATTTCCCCGTCAACAAAAAATTATTAATTTTCATCTATTTATTCTTAGATTGGGTTCTGCAAAAATCTAATGTATAGCTGTAATAAATATATTTTGTAAGATTGTTTCATTTTAATATTTATATTAACTTTAAGATATATTGAAACTTAAAATAATTTTAAATGATCAACAATAAAAACACATTGAGACCAAGAGCTCTATTTAGTGAAGATTGTTGATTCATTCTATAAATATATGCAACATTTTGTCTGCCAGCACTCTTGTAGCACCAGATGTGAACTGTAAATGCTGTGTAAGTGAGTTAAATTAAGGTGCTTCTTAGTAACCTGTCTCTTTGCTCTTGCTGCACCTCATCTCATTGTTTAATCATACCTGGTTTTTATTGGTCATACTGTATAATCGCTGCTCTATAGATGCCCCCTCCACTGGGTGGCATCCTTCAAAGAGCAAAAGATTTACCTATGTGACATTAGTGAAAAACTGAACAGGTGGCTTGTGGGGTGCTGTAGAACTTGAAGGGACAAAAGCAGCTCCTTCAAATTCACCCAGGTGTTCGGAAATGTTCACTGACTGCAAGGAGCTATTTCCAGCTGTAGCATTGGTTGTCTGTAGCTCTCAGAGGTGGGGCAGCAGGAAGGGTTTTAGATGCTTCAAAGCGACAAACTTGACAAGTTGAGCCCACGGTGCTGTCAAAACAGCGGTTAATTTGCCCAGTTGTTTCATTACAGTGCGTTGGAAGTAAGGGGGAAAAAAAGTTTATTTTTAATCTTCATGGGCAGTTGTTAGGAGTCACTTGGAAATGGCGAGGCCACCGCAGCTCTGCTCTCGCCCTTGGCTGTTCGGGTGGCGCCGCCTCATAAATAGGTTAACACAAATCAATATGAGCACACTGAGCGACCCCACAGCAGCTGTTCCTCCCCATCCTCAAGCAGTCCTTAAAGTCTCGCACTACTTTTTTCTAAGTTTTTTTTTTGGCTGTTTTGTTATTCTGCACTAGAAAGCTGCAGAGAGAGAAATGCAGATTTGTTTTAACCTGTCCTTTTTTTTTGTAGTCACACACATACATGCATGTCCTTTTCTGCTCTGGTTAGCTGCCCCACCTCTGTGCCCCCCAACCCTTGTCAGCGCAGTCGAGCGAGTGACTTGGGACTGGCCTAACCCCCAGCTACTGGCCTCCGTGGGGCAGGATGCAAACCGAATGGGGTCGTCAATTATTCATGAAGTCTGGGAGCGGCACTCTGCTGCGACTGGCTGCGCTCATTAGGCGTCACCGCCGTGCCCTTAATTAGGGGTTCAGATGGGCATGTGGCGAAGCCTTGTTAGCGCCGTCCCTGCGGCCGGGGGACCCATTGTCTCTGTGACGGGGCTGTCGCCACGGGGCCAGGCTGCATTCCGCTAGTCTGTCCCTAGTTTCCTGCACCCCCTCCATAAAATACACACACACCAGCGCACAATGGATTCCTGCTGCAGCCACAGTGCTGCCATTCCAACACTTATTATTATTTTTTGTACTTTATCGACAGTGTAGGTCTTGTAGAGGAGTTGTTTTTTAGAGACGATCCCGACGGAGACTCGCTTACTGACAGTATGGTTTCAACCGTTATTTTTAGACTCTCGCGTTTGCTTGTGCCGGATGACTCGAAGTCCCAGTCGGGTTGCGAATTGCAGGCTTTGTAGTGCTTTTGCCGGGCAAGATTAACATCACTTAGAGCTCCTAATTCCCGAGAAGCCACCGGTGCAGCCCGTGGCGTGACGCCGTGTGATTGCCGCATTACGCCCCTGGCATCTGTTCTGCTTTGTCATAAACCGCCCTTGTTTTTACTCCCTGCTTCCTTTCCCAAAAGAATCGATGCTTCATTTTGTTTCACAACAAAACTATATGACAGGAGAGATCTAGGCCTGTTGTGTGCTTATGGGTCATGGTCTTGTTGGCCTTGAGATCTTCCAGTTGATGGTGAAACAGCATCTGTGACATCACCATGACAACAACTGCCAAAAATATAAAACGCATTATAACGGACCTTACTGTCATTTTAGGCGCAGTGGGAAACCCTCTTCCTGGGGTGGACGTGCGCATTGTTATGACCACCACCTCCAGCACCACCATCGCTGAGGGCAACTGCACAAAGACACAGGTACAGATCTTGAACACAGGAAGCACCCATCCACCAGCTACCTTCATACATACCGTACCAGTGCCTTCTATCTTCATTTTCTTGTATTTCTCTATTTTATTTGTTGTGGAAATGTTGATCTCCATTGTGGATGATAACCAAGGGCTGTGCTCTCTGATTGGCTGCTCATGATTCATAGGTGCGACCCGGCATGGAGGGAAAGGAGGGTGAGCTGCTGGTGCGAGGACCCTGTGTCTTTCAGGAGTACTGGAACCGGCCCCAGGAGACAAAGGAGGCCTTTACTGCTGACGGCTGGTTTAAAACAGGTACAGCACCACCTGCAGATTCCTCCTTCCATGCCTCCATGATGAAGACTAACACACAGTCTCACAAAGGGTTTGCTAATTTAGTGAGTTATTCGTCATACACGGCCAGTCAAATGTTTGAGTAGACCTGGTTGAACCCTGACTGGAGCCAAAGTACAGAAAATGGGTGTTTCAGGAGCAGACTTTAATCTTATGAGCTGATGAGTCAGAAAGTGAAATATTTGATTCTGATCGCAGAGTTTGTGTAAGACCCAACAAGTAAGATGGTATTCTGGGGTTGCTTTAGGGTTACAAAGTTGGTGATCTTTACTAAGGTCGTGACATTCTCATCCACCATGGTTATCACAGCACTGTTTCATCGTGGATACCGTTAGTTTGGTGAGCTTCATTCTTCAGCCAGATACAAATCTGAAATATATCCCACATTGTGCAAGAACTATGTGGAGAAGAAGGAACGTGAAAAGCAACTCAAAATAATGCCTTGCAGTCAAAGGACTTGGTTCAGATCTCGCCTCCTGCTTTAGCACCATTGATCAACATCCTTATACTGAATTAATACTGTTTTGTGAATTGCTTTGGTTAATGTCAGTAGGTATTGATATGTTTAAAAGCTCATCTAAACTAACTTGCTACTACGGCTTGTCTGCTGCATTTCTGGGGAGGAGAAAGAGAATTGTGGAGCAGGGCATTGTGGGTGTTTTCTGTACCAGCCATGCCAGGACTTAAACCTCGCAGTTTTAGTATCCTGGTGTCCCCTTTAGATAAAGGTGACTTTCCAGAGTAGCAAACAACAGTGCCAGGCTGGACCGCATCCATCTGTCATGATGGCTTCAGTCGTGCTGCATGGTGAACCTTGAACTTGTCACCGTCCACAGGTTGCTGACTCACTGGTGACTGCCACCCTCTGCTGTGCTGGTGTAATTGTGGTCCCAGCTATCCAACTGTAAGTGTGAACACATAGACTACTGCCTGAGTGACAGAAGGATCCCGTCACGGTTCTGCTCACCTGCGTCATCTAAGATTATTATTAATATATTCTTAAGGCGCTTCTTTGTGCGTGTGCTTTACAGTTGTCCCCTTGTCCCTTTTTTAACCAAACTTTATTTTTAGTGAGGCAGTTTAAGTTGAGGAACTGGCTAACAAGTGCAACTTCACTTGGTCAGCAGGTGGCATTCGAGTTGTTGCCTTGCAGTTGAACGTTCTGGGTTTGAATCTCCCTCATGTAGGAGTACCCTGCTGTAGTAGTTGTGTTGGTCTTTTTTTCAGACAATTTGAGGTTCTTTTAGAGTCTAATGAGGCACAATAAAGTTTAAGTAAAAGGTTTGTTACTGTTTCTGTGGAATTTCACCAGGTGTTTTCATCACTGACGTACAAATGCTTACAGAGGGCAATCACCCTCGATGCGCCTGTGTGTCTCGTGTGTGTCTCGTGTGTGTGTGTGTGTGTGTGTGTGTGTACACACCTGCATGTCTCTTCCATCTTTTCAAACAGCCCGAAACTTGTTACCAGTTTGTTCCTAAATCAGAAGCTGCACAGGGCATTTTAAACCGTGTGTGGAAACTCACCAAGTTGCACAAGTGCCCTGTGTTGCAGAACTTTCTGGGTGCTGTTCCACACTAATATGCAGTATGTAAGAATGAAAAGAATACAAACAGCCTAAATGAGTTATAAAGTGAAGGCAGGTGATTAAGAATAAAAATAAAATTTTTAAAATAAAATTTACACTCCAACAGTGCTTACTCTGACTGGATACAGTAAAATTTCCACTGCTATATAAATTTAAATTGGTGCAATTAGCTTAGTGTAGAGACCTCATGTTATAAGTTACCTTGGAGGAAGGTGTCAGATAAATGAATAAATAACTTCTTTAGACTTAATCTTAAATGATTAAAAACTGAACATCCTTAACAGAATATAACATACTGAGGGGGTCCCAGTCTGCTGCTGATTTCTGGTATGAACAAGAGCAGGAGAAGGCAGCAGAGGAAATGTGGAGTCACCAGATGTGGTCAAACCTCTCCACTATGATCCAGCTGCTCACCTGCTCTCATACCTTGAGCACCATTACTGCTGATGTCCAACATGTTTGCTCCATGGTCACATCTTCTCCTGCTAAATAAGGTTGTGTGTGTTGTCATCTGTACATCTGTGTATTTGCATGCCTTTGTATTTGTGTGTGTGTGTGTGTGTGTGCGTGCGCGTTGTTAATGCTAATAAGATCCCCAGTTGTGTCGCTGCTGCCTGTGAAGCGCGGGGGGTGTAAACAAGGCCATTATTTTCACTGGCTTGCCAGAGGAGAGTGGGTGTGTGAGGTTCAGCTGTTCTCCACTGCTCCAGCAGGATGACTGCGACTTTCCCGGAATGGATTATGTAGTTAAAAAAAAATCAGTAAAAACGCATTAGCAGTTTTCCAAGTGCTGTATGAACATGCTAATGAATAATGGAGACATGGTGAAAAGTGGCAGCGCCCCTGTTAGCACTGGTGTGGGACTGCATTTTAGCCTTTGTGCCTATCAATAAGAGCAACTGGGAGTGTGTTGGGCAGGTGATGCTTACAAGGCTTACCAGTCTTTCCCTGGCACTATCCCACCTTGAACCCCCGCCCAGCTGTCTTCTCTGTCTGAGTTTCTGAGTATGCATAGTAGCAAGTTAGCTAACTTAATGGCATCTGATGTGTGTGTGTTTTACTGAGCAATTGGGCAGATAAATCCTGTTTATCAACTGTTGTTGCATTGTGCATTATTATTGGGCAGCAAGTGATGTATAGTTAGAGCTGCCATGTTGACATCAAAGGTCTTGGGTTTGAATTCCTCTCTTGCTATTATTTCCTGGATCAAGGTACTTATCCTGAACTGATATCCTGCTGTATAAATAGGTAAATCAGTTTGTACACAAGTATCTTTAGAGTGCAAACCTCACATTTTTAGGTATTCCACCTCCGACTGTTACTTGTTACCCCTCCAAACCTGCTTTATATTTAATACACTAACAGACCTCCTGTGTCTGTATGAATTCACACCCTTTGTACCACATTGTGACTCTCTTGGTTGCATAATTGTGCCGGTGAGGTCCCGACTCATGGTGTTCAGCTTCCAGCTGAGTTTCTTCTCCTGGCTCATACCCTTGGCTAGTAGCCTAGGGTGGGGGGCTCACTGTAACACCCTACACATTGAGGTTGATGCCAAGCACTGTCTGACAGACCCTTCTGTGTCAGGACTGCTGGCAGACCTTCAGAGTGACCAGCGGGAGGCGCTGCTACTGCTCTCTTTTCCTGCTCTCATTCCCTTAAAAATAACCCCAGTCCAAATGGCTCTGCTGACCTGCTCTACTTGTACCATGCTTATTTTTGTCCTTTCTTTAGGAAAGACAAAGTATTTTGTGTGGAGTTGCGCGAATTTGTCAGCAGCAGGAAAAATGTTGCTCTTGTGCTAAATGGGAGGAGAGCGAGAGGAGTGGGAGGACCAGCCGTCTGGATGCAGAGGTTCCGGAGCTCATTGTTGGACCACATAATCGGGTGTGTAGAAGGTCTAGATGGATCCAGGTTCTGCCAGCATCCTGAAGTATGTCAGATATGGCCAACTGCCAGCAAGGAGGCGACCCAGTGAATTTTATTAGCATGCGGTGCATTTTTCAGTTTCCCTCACATCCACATTAAACAAATTAGATTAGCCACCCAAGTGCAAAGTGCTTTTATTTATTACCCTGATTGCAGAGACGGGGCCCTCGACAGACGTTGCAGATGATGGATTGCAGAGTTGTGATTTCTTCAGTTATTCATCCTCATTAGAAGTTCCATTTAACTGTCTGCGTTTTAATGTACGCATTAATATTCATGTATCTATGTTGGCTTTGTTTGTTATTATTTTTTAAATGTGATCGGTTATTAGCAGACGTCGCTAATTGAGAAGAGATGCTCTGCTGTTGGAAATGGAAGGTGGGTTAAGATGCGGTCATGTCGCCTGGGGTGCGGTGGTTATGAGTTCACGGTTACTGGTGAAGGATGATGAGCACATGACTGGAAGGTCAGAAAGACTGAATGTTCAGCTCCTCACACCCAGTTCCTGTAGAGGCAGCCTGTTGTCATGCGCCGTGCAGCACGCCCCTTTCTTCCCTGCCAAGATGAGAAAATCAGTACAAAGCATTTCACGATTCTTAATGCGGGACGCTTTTGATGTTAATTGTACCCCTGTCATAATTACCATCAAATTTTTGGGTGCTTGTATTTGTTTCAGTTTGATTGTTTTTATGTAAGTGGCATAGCAGGCTTTGCGCTGCCTGGGCTGTGGGTTTGGACTTGGGTTCCAATCCAACCTGGTCTGTGTAGATTTGGCATGTTCCTCGTCATGTTTGCATAGGTTTTCTAAGGTGCTCTGGTTTCCTCCCACAGTCCAAAGATGATTGGTGACTTTAAACTGTTCTTAGAGTAAGAGAAACTGTGTGTGTGTGTGTGTGTGTGTGTGTGTGTGTGTGTGTGTGTGAGTGAATGAGAGAGAGCGACATTATCGCGTGCTTGACTGTCATCCTGTTCACGGTTGTATCCTGCCGCACAACCTATGTTTGTGGGGTAGCTTCTGGACCACTGTGACCCGGCACTGAACACGAGGTTTTTGAAAAAGGATGGATGGATGTCTTTAATAAGGCTGTGTGGTGTGGACTCTCACATGTCCTACTCTTCTACCTCGCATTACCACCCCGACACGCCTGTCTGTTATGAATGCTAAACCACTGCCTGGACTGGACCCACTGTGCTAATGCAGAGGGCTGGACTAGGTGACCACAGTCATTACTGGTTAAGTAGCTGTGTTTGCTTTAAGCAGCGTCCAGCGTCTCCCCCTTGTCTCTCCACTGCCCGCTTCCCTTTAATTGCTTCACATTGTTGTTTTTCCTTAATGCCCAAAGGCATCCTGTGCGCTCGGGCTTCTTATCGCTTTAATTACGAGAGCCGCTCGCCCGTGTCTCTTACTGCCGCTCCCTCGGCACAGGCCCTTTCCCTTCTCGCGTTTCGGCACGGGCTGCTGCCTCTGTAGCCCCACGTCTTCCCACGAGGCCTCGCCACTACCACAGCCTTCCTGAGCCATAATGCAGCTTCCACAGGCCTTTATGCAAGTGTTGGGCTTCTTAAATTTTTGCATGCTATTATTTTTATTATTGCTGTTGTTGTTGTTGTCTTTGTTCACTTTACACCCTTGGCAAACAGTTAACACAGTGGTTAGAGTTGCTTCTTTACACTGGAAGGACTTGGCTTTGAAACCCACCCCCTGCTTTAGTGGCCCCCGAACTACGTACTGAAATGATGCAATGAAAATTATCTGGCTTTATCAACAGATAAATAATTGTAAGCGCCTAGACACTGTAAATCACTCTGCAAACAAATGAATAAATAACAAAAAAAAATTGTCCGTAGTGCTTTCCAATGACACGTTTGTACACTAAGCTGCTTACGCTAATTCACCCATTTTTTGAGCTGGGTAATTTTTACTGTATCAATTCAGAATGACCTGCAGCAGGAACAGGGATCTGAACCCTAGTCCTCTGGTTGCAAGGCATGAGCTCTAACCATTATGCCCCTAGTTGTAGGAAACTGAAGTCACCTCATGCAGCTGCTGTATACATTTTTTCATTAGATGTTTTCAGTGGTACGGTGGTTGATATTTCAGGAGTCCACTGAAAGCAGCAAGCGGGAACTCATACATATTCTGCCCCCGTGGCTGCCGTGCTTATCTGAGCTCAAGTGAGACTCCCTCTCGTTCACGCCTCCATTTACTCTGAGAGAACAGCGCCATTCCAAGGTGCCCGGCCGTGACTAAATTATTCCCCGCGTTGAGCTTCTTTAGAAAGGGCCAACTGTAAATACACTATTAGTGTTGTTAACACCTTCCCACTTTATCAGCGGCCCCTGCAACCCCCCCCGGACCCCCATTGCCACGGCCTATCAGCGTGGAACAGGGCTCTGTGAAGAAATTCCCAATATCTAAATTTACACACTGTATCAATCTTGTTTAATAGACTGGAAAGCTTATTGGCCCGGCGCGGAGCTGCAAGAGAGGGCAGCCGTGATGAATTGTGCCGCGGCTGCGACAGCCGCCCGTGATGTATAATGAAATATTTATGATTTATCCCAGCTAATAAACTGAAATGAAGTGCGTGATGTATGGGAGCAGATGGGCGCTCCATTGATGCTGCATGGAGAGAGAGAAAGAGAGTTGAGAAGGTGAGAGGAGGACCAGGAGGGAGAGAAGAAGAATGGAAGAATGGACAAACTGATGAAGGGATGGATGGACAGCGAGAAGGATGCATAGACTGATGATTGCTGATAAAGAGATGGGTGAGGGAATGGGTGGATTGAGATAGGGTGAAATGGATAGACGATGGTTGATTTATAGATGAAGAATAAATGGCTGGATTGATGAATGAATGATGGTTAAAAGGATGAGTGGATGATGGTTGGGTGCATAGACTGATGAAGGGATTCGTGGAATGACTGGAGTGAAGTGCTGAAAGAGCTTGTCCGACCTCCAGGGTTGATGGGCCCTGACGTTGGCTGTGGGTGGCTGATTTGTACAGGTTTGTTTCCAGGTACTGATCACTGTGTTTACACTGGTTAGACTGGGGAAATATTTTTCCCTTTGCGCACAGATGTCTCACGACGGGTTTTTGTACTGTCATTTCCTTGGTGATGTCGTTCTAAGATGCTACACGATGGACAGCACTGCAGTGTTGTGTACACCCACACAATGCACTGGTGAAGGTTAGCAAACGATGGAAGGTCAAAGCGAGCTGTGTTTGTGAGGTCCGTCTTGCTTTAGGTCACCAAATTTCCTGTAGATGTTGGAAAGCTTGTCCAGTCATTCCAGGACCTTAAACCCAAAACTTCAAACCTATGTGTCCGCCTCTTCGGACTTTGAGCAAGATTTTGGACATGCTGTGAGGCTCTGTGCATCATGCACCTTTGTAGAAATACACAGTATATGTGGTCCATCTACAGGGGACACAGCCGTCTACAGGGATGGGGTTTATTGGATCATGGGCCGCACGTCTGTGGACATCATCAAGAGTGGTGGCTATAAGATCAGCGCTCTCGAAGTTGAGCGACACCTGCTGGCCCACCCTGACATTACAGGTAAATGATGGGAGGCCGAGTCCTATTGGTTGGTGAACCTGCATGCATCCACCTGTTGTTGCTTTTGATGTCATAAGAGGGGAAGAAAAATGTTGAGGTTCCCATCCAACGTCTTTTCTGTAGATGTGGCTGTCATTGGAACCCGGGATGCCACCTGGGGCCAGAGGGTGACAGCTGTGGTGCAGCTGAAGAGGGGGAAAAGCCTCACATTGGAGGAACTGAAAGCCTGGGGCAGGTATGAACGCCTACTGAAGGGCTGCCACCTAGTGTCTGGAGGCTAAATAACCAGTCAGTGATACTGTTTACAGTAGACAAATGATCTATTGGTGTCTTTATCCATTTTGACTGGTTGGTGGGTTGGGGGTCAATACACATCCTAGAAAAAGTGTTCAGTGTTGCTGGGTAGGTGGAGGAATGGGCAGAAAAGGGGAGAAGGGGACAAGAAGCCCAGCAGGCACAGTTCTGGAGCTGCTGTTTTTAAATGTCACTCACATCCACTTGGCCCCTAATACAGACAGTGGCAGGAGACACATGTCCCCCTTCACCACAGCGGCTCTTGGCAATCTGTCACTGCTCTCTGTGTTGGTGTGTGTGTGTGTGTGTAATGTGGTGTGCTTGGTACTGTCTGTGTGTGGTCTCACATGGCAGAGCCACATCTCACCAGTGACCTGCCACCCAGAGGTGGTGAGAAAGGGAGAGGGAGCGGAGGTGAGAGTTGGGGGGCTTAGAAGGAGTCTGGAGAAGTGTGTGTGCGCACGTACGTGTGTGTGTGATAAGTTTATGGATGTTCACTCATCAGCAAGCATCCCGGCTGTAGCTGTCGTTGTCCAACTCCGTCAGATGGCACAATATTTTGTCTCTTTCCAGGGTGGGAGGGAAACGGACAGAGGAGGTTTTGTGTGTTTTTGTATTTGCTTGTGTTTAGTTGTGTTTTTATTAAAAAACAATGGTTTATAAAAATAATAAACTATTGCTTTTGTTTATAATTCAGTGCTGCTGTTTTAATTTTGTTCTTTACTATAAAGGGATTTTTTTCTAATGGATTTATATAGATAGTTGAAATGGGTCACAAACACAACACTGGACATTGGTTTTATTTCCCTCCAGCGACTCATGATGCTGCTCTGTGACTCCTGAGTGTGACAGAAGCAAACTTGTGTGTGTGTGTGTGTGTGTGTGTGTGTGTGTGTGTGTGTGTGTGCGTGTGCTGTGTTGTGCTGTTTTCCAGAGAGCGCATGGCCTCCTACATCGTCCCCACTGCCCTGGTTCTGGTGGATGAGATGCCCAGAAACCAGATGGGGAAAGTCAACAAGAAGGACCTGCTGAAGCAGTTCTTCCCCAGCTAGATCCCCACAGCACCATGTCACTTCCTGTCAGCAAGCAGAGGTGTCCCTGCTGGGGCTAGAACTTCTGGGTGTCGCTGGGCTTCCAGATTTGGAAAGAGGATGAAAGAAGGAAGGAAAAGAAAAGGAAGGAAAGGGGACTGTGCTGGTGGGAATACACTGTTCATAAATATGTGAAAAAATTAGGTTCAGCCCTCTGAAAGCTGTGACCACAAGTGTTCAAGCTTGTGATGCTCTCACTGAATTCGTCTGTCTGTGACCAAAGTGACGAAGAGAGAAATTCTGAGATGTCTAGTTTTATTTAATAGTGACTGCAATAATGATGATGATGATTATGTTGATGTCATCGGAAGGGCAGCTCGGGTTATCTGCTCTGTGAGATGTGCTGGAATGAATAAAGATCCTCCATTCTGATTAGCATTGCCAGTGATGGGCTTGTTTCAGGGAGATGGCATAGGATGAGGTCGTGCTTCAGGGCCAGGTCTACTGCTCTTCAAATCTACGGTGTGCATGCTTATTAATGCTGGTCACCGTGGAAACAAGGCCATCCCATCACTGCAGTGATCAGGAGGCCCACAGCGGCAAAGATCCTCCATGGAGCCCCTTCTTCTAGAAGACACCCACTACAGTCCTAGTTCAAGAAGAGGTTGGTATGTTTGCTTATATCTATCTGCTTTCTACGAGTCAACATGAACATTTTAGGTTTTACACTTACAGTGATTTACCTGTTTAGGCAGCAGAGTAATTTTTACTGTAACAATCTCTGGTCAGCACTTTGATGAAGGGTAACCAGGAGGCAGCAGTGACAGAGTGTAAAAGGCCACCATCGTGACCAGGGGGCCGGATTTAACCTGTCAGAACACTGTCTGCACCCTTAACAGCTTCTGGGGAAAGAGGGAATAGGATGCAGTCCTAGACTCATCCAACTCATGGGGACCTGATGGGGTTGCTGCTCCTTACCCACAGAACTAGAGAGCCCTTGATTGGCATCTCTACAGCGGTGTACAGTACAGTGCTGTGTTTGGAGGGCAGGAAACGTGAGGTGTGTGTGTTTGCATGTGTTATGAAGCACCTTGTTTAAATGGACTTATAATGTGCAGAGCTTTCAGAGCCATAAATCATTGCAATTACCCGGGCATGGCGTCAGCACTCTTCGCCCCCCCCGGACATCCTGGGAGTGCTGTGGAAACTGTGCAGGAATGAAATAATACAGGGGTAAAGGGTGTAAACAGACTAGAATCACCCCCACCTCTAGCCCACTGAAGCCACCAGGGGCCTGATTAGGAAAGCTGGTCTGTCCATTGCAGTGATGGCACAGCCGGATGGATGTGCAGTGAGGTTGGAAGTGGCACTGCTGGACAGGCTCAGTGCTTGAGCCACAGGGAGGAGTGGGGGTGGTATAAAGGGCCTGGGTGATGGAGCAGGTGATTCCTTATGCAGGCACCCCCTCAGTCTCTATCCTTGTTGCCCATCACACTGTGGATGGGGTGGCATCTCTATCACATAGTTTATTGGAAGTCTGGGGGTGCCAAGGGGGCAGAGGCAACATTGGGGTCTGTTGAATTTGGGCATAGTCATGCTGGCCTCTAGCATGGGAACCCCATGGCACACAAGGAGGGCCCCACTCTGTCTCCTGACAAATTATTGATGTTTGTGGCTTTATATTTGCAGCAACTTACTGTGATTTTGCTATTTATACAACAGGATTAGTTTTACTATATCAGTTCAGAGTAAGTACATTGCTCAAGGGTACTGCAGCAGTAGGTGAGAGTCAAACCTGCAGTCTCCGGATCCAAAGTCAGTGGATCCAACCACGGCAGCACCTGCTGCCCTTTTAGAAGTGAAATGCTCATGTGCTATCGATAACTCTCAGATTGAATTCTCTTTCTGAAATTTTTTTTAAAATTGTCTTGTTGAACTCGAGGTGATTTTCTACACCTTTTTTTGTCTCCCATCTCATACTTTTGAGCAAATGGGCCTCTGTCTGAAGCTGCAGCAAGATGCAAAAAAACAAGTAGTTTTCTGGAAGATGAGGTAAAATGCCTGTAAACAAAATATGGTACTAAGACTGACTCAGGTCTTTATAAAACTCCAGTGCAATATCAGACAGCCTTTCTTTCCCTTTTGGTGTAGTATGGTAGCATATTAAAGTTCTCCCTACCTCAAGTTATATTGATATCCCAAGTGATAAATTTAACTGGAAACCCAGTTTTAATGTATAATCATAACCCCATTCATGCAGTCTGTTATATTTTTGGAGACGACTCAAACTGGAACATATCCAGTGCAGTACAGAATCAAAAAACAAAATCCAAAATTTCAGAAGTAGATTAGATTCCGATAAGAGTAGCTGTATAAAGAAACCAAATAGAATGCAAACAGAAAGAAGTTCAGCTCTTCCACTACTTGTAAGATCCACTGTGAGTGTCAGGAAGACAGTAGCAGCGCCGCACTGTCGAAGTGGACTTTACCTTGTTGTGCAGCTTATCACTTTAGGGTCACGGCGAAATCTGTAGTAGTATTTCAGGCAGTGATCTCAGTTCAGGAAATGGATTCTGTGCCTTTGGCAGAAATGATAAATATTGTGTGTTGTGTGTAATGGAAAGTTTGGCAGCCCAGAATCTATCGTGGAAGTACTGTGCATGTGGCAGGATACACATTTGACAAGGTGCCGGTCCATCATAGGGCAGTCTGACACACTGTGGCCAATAGAGCTGAAACATGTATTTGGGCTGTGGGAAAATACTCATGCAAACAAGCAGAGAACATCCATATTAGACACAGAGTGAATTGGATTTGAATCCACAGTCTAGGTGTGAGGCACTAGTGCTACCTGCTTTACCGTCCTTGAATCGGGACATGATCTGATGCCCTGCATTTTTTAAATTTTAAATTTTAAATATTTTAGCAAATTCACACGTACTGTGGAATGCATTTGTTTTGAAGTGGGAAAATGTCAGCAGTGTGTCTGCAACGTCCTTCCTGCTTGACCAAACTGACTCGCATATTTGTGGTCGGTGGGGGGGGCTGTCTAGCGACCGCTTTCATCTTTAATGGACTGAAGATCTGCTTTAAAAGTTTGGAGAAGCAGATCAATATTAAATTATGTCCCCGCACTCATAACTCCGCGCGGCTCTCAACAACACGGAGAGACAAGGTCACGGGAGAATAAATAGCAGGCGGGCCGCCTAATGATCTATCATCCCGGACAAGTGCAGGCACCCTGGAGCGCCGCGCCTGACAAGATCATTAATAAAACCTGCTGGGAATGTGATCGATTGCTTTGATGGATGATCAGAGCCACAAAAACTATAAAGCACCTGACCGTCAGGTGCAGGCGAGGTGGGTGAGGTGGACACTGTTAGCGGTCGTCATAAAGTGCCATCAGAAACATATATTTCCAAAGACTGTGTGAGTCCCCAATGAGTTTCAGCTATACCTGTTTATGTCCACGAAGGGCCTTTTGTGTCCTGCTCCTCTGTGGGGTTTGGGATGTAGCTCCCCCAACGTTGAACAACCCCCATACAGGATATAAATTAATTTTACCTGTGAATGAGTTAGATGTGGACTTTTCTCCAAGTATTCAGGTGTGTGTGGCAGGTAACATCGGCAGTCACACATTCTATGTGTGGCTGAGGAATAGCAGTCAGGGTGAGAGATTCAGTTGCTCTGCTTCTGAAGCTGGGGAGAAATTTCACCTTTCAGCACGACAATGATCCCAAGCACAAGACCAAAACAACATGGCAGTGGTTCAGAAACAAAAAAGCTGAATTTCCTACAGTGGCCCAGTCAATGTCGTGACCTCAATCCCATCGACAATCTGTGACACTTCTCAAAAGCGTGGTCCAGACAACCTGAACGATCCACTGCAGGTTTTCCCAGATGAATGGGAGGCAAAGAGCTTACTTTGGCTCCGACAATTTAGTGTTTGACTGTAAGAGTTCATCATAAAAATACCAATTTGAGAAATATATACACATCATCTCTGCTTTCACAAACTGACTTGCACATGTAATGTATAGTACAGGCAATGTTGGTAACTTTGGTGTTTCAATACTTCTACAAGGCACTGTATGCGTTTTAACCTCTACCCAGACTTACAAGAGCTGTCCCATCAACCTTGTTATAGTTTAAAATCCTATCAATTGATGGTAATGTCTAATAATGACATCATCGTGTGCAGCCACATTTGTGATTGTTTGTGTAGCAACAATTGAGTTTCCTATATAGAACTTTTTATTTGTTTCCTTTCAAGTTACTTTTTGTTTACAGTGACCGACAAGTGAAAAAGTGAGCGCTCTGGTGGTGCTGAAATGAAAAAACAAATGAAAACAGATTTAAAAATGAAAGTGTAAAGAAAATATTAGAAAACTACTGCACATTATTTTATATTAGAATAATGTTTAAAATTAGTGAAAAGAATACAACAAAACTCTGTGCAGTGTTGCATTCATGCATGTTAGTTGTTTATATGGTTCATATAAGAGGATTTTCGAGTTAAGATGGGATCGTCGGAGTAGAGTCCTGCGTGCAGTGAGGGCCACCTGTGTGCTGGTGTACATGCAGAAGGATGCTGGACGTTACTGGTCATCTTTAGCAGTATGGACTTCCATAGTTAGCCATGAAAGCCTTTTGGTGGCGCTGCTGCCCCAATTCCTGGTCTCTGTGGGGAAGCGTAAGCATTCAGCCTCCAAGATCGTAGTTCCGTTCCGAGTATTGGTGCATCGTGGCCAACCTGTTATGATACCGCTGGATCTGCTGTTGTGTCGCTGCCGTTCCCATGACCCTCGCTGGCAGGGAGCAGTTGTGCCCACCCAAGGCTGTTGTGGCCCTCTGGTCACAACCACAGTGCATGCTCAGCTTCAGTGTTAGAGCCCAGTACAAACACCCCATCGTCATCCTGGGTCCTGTCCTGTTGGGAGCTGCTTTGCAGAGGTGTGTCCCTCACACGGCCCCAGGGAATAAAACACTCTCAGTGGCCCTCGTCAGTCTGGGATGGGTGACGCCCTTCTGCTCGATGTCACGTCCTCAAATAACACGACTGTTTGCCGAGTCTCTGTTTGGCTACATCATCTCCGCATTCACACACTCGCACACACACTCACTGTTGTTAACCACATGTCCAGTGCAGGGTCCTGGTGGTCCAGAGCAACAAGACAACAGCTTACTGGCTTGACAAGACACAGCACATCTATTATTTTCAAACGGCACACAGGAAGAGAGAGACAGAGATGTGAGTTCCTACATTTAGACTTTCTGAATATTTTATAATATATGAATGCATATTTTTTGTCATGTTTTTAAACTTGATAACAAAGCTGTTTTTGACTACTTCAAATCTTCATGCATTGATAGAGCACTACGGTAATGTTTGAGAAAACTGACTGCAATGTGTGAAATCGTTCCTTGCAGCTTTTTCCCACGATGGGGGCAGCAGGTGGCGCAGTGGTTAGGGAGGTCGTGTTGCCAGCAAAAAATCAATTCCTTTCTCCTGCTGCAGTACCCTTGATCAAGGTACTTACTCTGAACAGATGCAGGAAAAATGACCTTGCTGTGTAAGTGTGTAAATTACTAAGTGACCTTGGAGAAAAGAGCCAGATGATGATGATACTGATAATAATAATAATAGTAAGCACCAGAAACAAAACATTTTCCTGATAAATTCCCGCATTATTCAGATATTTGTAAGAAGAACCACTGAAAACTGGCATTTGACAGTGAGGCTGATGAGTTCACGGGATTTCATCTTCAAGGGCTGCTTTTGCCATCTCATCGGCTAATTAATACAGAACAAAAGACCTCTGTGGTTCCCGATGCTGAGCGAGTCGGCTGAGCCTGGCACAGTGTGCAGCCGGCCCTGCGGCGGGAGGCCCCAGCCCACGATGCCGTGCGTCTGATTGCTGTCCTGATTGACATGCCGCTTGTCGACCTCCTGCAGTGCAATTGGCAGCAGGTCATCCGTGTGGGATCAGTCAGCCAGTGCAAGGAACAAAGCTCCACCCCAGTCTACATACTGCATATTTTTTTCCACTGCAAGGACCGTTCCAGGCTCTCCTTTTCATACACACACACACACACACACACACACACACACACACATATATAATATTTTATAAAGTATATATTTTATATCTTATATATGTTTTATATAATAATAGATTTATAGTCTTATATAATAGTCTAGTTGCACCATAATTTCAAAACTGCCACTGAGCTCAGGCTATTTGGGGTGAAAAATGGCTTTTATCTTTAATTTCCAGCAGGTGGCACAGTGGCTACAGCTGCCTTCTTGCAGCTAAAGGACCCAGGACTACCTGCTGTAGAATGCTTTACCTGAAATTGATGCAGTAAAAATTACCCAGCGGTATAAATGAGTAAATCAGTATCAGCTAAATGAGTAAATGTATATATGACCCCCCCCCCACCCCTACTCATTCTTGATCTATTTTTCAGGACAGAAACACTGCTTTGCCTCCCTCCCCCCCCTTCCAAACATGCCCTGAGAGGTGGGGGGGGTGGACATAATGTCACACACACATACAGGCGGGGGGTGGGGGGCGACAGAAAAAAGACACAGGCTGGCTGCCCCCCCACCCCATGCCTCCTCTGCCATGCCTAAGCATATGTGAGCTGACAAGCTGACATTGCCGGTGGAGCCCCCGCATCTCGCCCCCTGACAGCCCGTGGAGGAGATTAGCCTCACCGCGCCGGCAACTGTCATCTGTAAATGTCGCACGCTGCCGCCTCCCGGCCTCGGGCGGGACAGAGGAGCCGTAGGAGGACAAGGAGGAGGTGTGACCCCGGCGCCGTCCTCAGTCCCCCCCACACCCCAAATCAGTGAGCTGAGAGCATCGCCATAATGGTACTTCACATGTCCGCATGAACGAGAAATTCATATTTTCTTTTTCCATCTAAAAAATAACCACTCTAGTGCAGTATGGAGACTGGTGTGTGAAGAGGGATGAACAGAGAGATTAATAGCACTTGTGTGGAGAGCTCTCCATATGTCTCTTCAGCCAGTTTGTCTGCTGGGACTGAGAGGAACAGCCTTTGCTGTCCGTTCAAAGTGGAGCATCGCAAGGATCAGCGCAGCCGTGACCAAAGGGCACAGGGCTGAACGCAAACAAAGGCGATTCATAGTAAGAAAGTCAGATTGAAAACGTCAATAAAAGAATGTGGGCAACAGCGCTGCACGTCGGCATGATTCAACACCCAGTCATCTTCCAACATGTCTGACCATTTTCCACGTTTCTTAAGCCACATAACCAAGCGTTCATATCCTGTTTCGAATATGCCAGTTTATTAATGCCTATTTGTTCATTTATCTGATGCTTTTGCCCAAAGGGAATTGCTCTGCTAGCGTCGTAGAGTAAGCTGCTTACACTGATTTAACCACTTTTACAGCAGTAAAATCTTTACTGCAGCAATTCAGGGCAAGTGCATCAATCTGGTTTGCTACAGTAGGTGTGGGATTCAGCCCCAGTCTCTTTGGCCCTTAGACCACCCACTGCCCTTAGGTTATATGAACAATTTATCAATTTTGTGTTTTTTTTCAGTCAAATCTAATGATCTTTCCAAGTCCTCACAACAGCTAATATCTCACAGCTCATATATCAGTGCTAGCAGGTTAGCAACCACAGCTAGCTAATTCACCTCAATTGCTTTTTTAGGGTTTATCAGCGCTGATTTTCTATTTATGAAAAACTTTTTTGCTCTAAGGCCTAGAGCTTGAAAAAACTCCCCACAGTCCTGCTTTAAATGTTCCTCTTTATAACGGGATGCTCTGTTGTGTGTGACCAAGAAGCTCAGCATACCTTTGCCAACACCATTAGGAAGGGTACTTGTTTTTGGTGTGTGTGTGTGTGTGTGTGTGTGTGTGTGTGTGTGTGTGTGTCACGATATGTGCAAAGTGGTTGCCTGTTATTTTTGCATTATTCTGTATTAGCATCTGTCAATTGGCAGCTTGGCAGTACGGCGATCGTTGAAAAAGACGAGTCCCTGGGTGGCGTGTGCGCTTTGGAGGACCGTCACACAACTTAGTGTGATGATGTGATGTCATTTTACACTGAAATGGGAACAAACAGCCCATTTCACGATCAGCTGCCCCCCATTCTAATTTAGACGTTGTTTTCTGTGATGGTGCTGGGTTGTGAACATAATTATTGTTTTTCCAAACATGTTTGGGGTGTTTGTTGGCTGAACAGCTTTAACAGCTCGCTGCCGCTCGGTCAGAGATTCCTGGCCCGACGCAGTGCAAGTTGCATTTGGAGTCAGACGCACACACACACACCCCTGTGGCTGTGTAAATGTTTGCTGGGTGGCTTGTATCCTTCACCAAGATTCAGCTTTTCAGGCCTTGTCCTCCTCCATCAGGGAGTCTCTCCTGTTGCTCCAGCTTGTGGACAGCTGGGCCGCGAGCTGCTTACTGTGGCATTATCCCCGAGTGACACCAGCCTGCGCGTGCCGGTCTCTCCGGGACCTGTCATTGCCCTCCTCGGCAGCCATTAGAGAGCAGCAGGGGCCAGGCAGCGGGAACCAGTGCGATTGATGCAGCCAGAAGTGCCCATTATCTCTGCCCAAGGTCACTGTGGTGAGTCAGCCGAGCGGCGCTGCTGCCGGAGCTGCCTGTGAACTGGGTCGTGCCCCCAGACCACACGAAAGCAACTTTTTCTGCCTGAACAAAGTCACCGTGTCCAGTCTGCTGTGACACCCGCGGGATTTTTCATCATTTAAACTAAGGGAATATGAACTTGTTAAGGAAGCACATTTTTAAATGTATCACAGTGGTGTGAGGAGGGAAGCCTTCTCATCATCCCTTGTGTTTTTGTTTTGTGTAAGAGCTGCCTTAGTGCAGTCTATTAATGTTTTTAGTAATGATTGTTTTAGCTGGGGTGTTTAGTCTGCTTTATAATTTTTGGTTTCCCACCATCAGTATTGGCACCACTCTATTTCATGTAGCCCCTTGGTTTGTGCTTTAGGGTTATTTCCTGCTGTTCTGCCTCTGTTCTCTGCATGCAGAGGAAACAATAACTTGAATTTACCTGAACCATCTGTTGTTACTATATATTGCAGTAAACAGAGTCAAAGGGTTCAGAAACAATGCTGCGTTTGACCTTTATGGAACATCCAGATGAAAAGCTTGGGTGCAAAATGGTTCCACACATCATCTGACGGCATAATGGATATGTTTTTAAATTTTTTTTTTTTAAAAAGCCATTTTATGAGAAAATAAGTAATTCCAGATGTTCCGGGGGGTCATTCCACAGAACTGCAGTCAATTGCTGCGGTTTGTTCATCTGGAAGAGCCTCTGCTCTTTGTCTCGAGAGCCTTTTGTTCTCAATCTCATCGGTTTCTCACATTGAACACTAATTCTCTGCAATGGATTCCGTTCGACAGGACGGAGGCAGGTTTTCCACATAGTTTCATGACGACTAATGATACGCGTTTGCTTTTCTTTGTTCAATTGCGTGAACTTGTTTTTCTGCCTGACAGGTTTTTGCGGCAGCGGGTGGACAGGATGGGGATCCATCAAGAAAAGACTTGAAACGAGTCCTGAGGATAAAATAACAAAAGCTTTCTGGAGCACAGATGTGCACCTCTGGCTTGCAGATCAAGGTGCGTTTCCTAGGGTTAGAGTCACAACACACCCGCAATGCGTGTCATTCCAGTGGGATTTGGGATTTTCATGTCTTTATAAGAATGGCAGGAGTTCGTATTTCTAGGAAAAGAGAAACTCTAAGAGACAATAAAGCCAGTAGCCTCTGGAATAAAATGCACCAGCAAATCTGTTTGCTGTGAAATGACAGAAGATCTGCACACATTCCAGCTCTTAATTGTGATGGCAATGTTACACTGATCTTATACTGCCCCCTGCTGATGTTCTGATTCATGTTTTGGTCTTGAGCCACATAGGTCCTTCCCGGTCAGTTTTTAAACATTTAAACATTTAGTTTTAATGCTAGAATTATGGCAGCTGTATCACCAATTATTGTGACTTGACAGACATTTTATTTTTATAGAAGTTAAAACCATGACCTGAACAGGAGGACTTAGGGTTTGGGTTTGTTAGCCCTGTTCAGATTATTTATCAAATACCCTTCTCCCGGTATCACCCAGTCCATGAAGCCCTGGGATGCTCTTAGATGTTCAGAAACTTCTGGTTCCTCCTGCTGAGCTGAACACCTTCATGAAATATCATAGGAATTATTATTTCTTGGACTCTGTGGATATTGTCCCATTCAGGACACCGTAGAGAGTTGGTTTTTGGCAACACGCTGGTGTTAGTCATACATTGTTTTTTTGCCTGCCTGGCTTGTTAACCCCCCCAACACACACATTGCTGTGGCAATAATGGGACTGAGAGCTAAAGTAATGGGAACCCATCTGCGTTTCCTATTAGCATCTTTGGGGGGGTGCTGGTGCTGGGGGCGACACACCCAGCAGCACTGGTCAGCCCAGTTCGTAATATGGTTATGGTCTCTCCTAAATCTACATTTCATTTTATATGATTTGTACACAGTTAATCTAATAATCTGATTCAAGGCAGCAGGTGGTGTAGTAGAGCTCCTGCATTGAGAAGAAGGTCCTGGCTTTCAACCTCACCTCCCGTGAAGGTTCCCTTGATGAGGGTGCTTACCCTGAACTGGTGCAGTAAAAATGAACCAAATTTGTAAATTTCTAAAACACTGTAGCATTAGCATAAAAACATAACTGTATAAGGGGCTTTGGAGAAAAGAATCAGGCAAATGGTGTAATAATAATAATAATAATAATGATGTAGTGCTACTACTGTAGTTTAAACATACTTTACATAAAAATTTTAAATGAAAACGTAATAATCATCAGCCGGAGGGGTCTTCAGGTATGTCTATGCTTGCCCTCACCATACCCCACGTTTTACATCACTGTGGTATGTGCTGTGGGGAACGCGGGGGCCATGGTTCCTGCCCTGGGCGTGGTGCTGGGGTCGAGGGGTCTGTAGTGGAGCAGCCGGTGCCAGCTGCCTCACAGCGTGACACAAACAGGTGCCGCTCGATCATTACCGCGACACGACCCGAGCCAATGGGTCCCGCCCGACCACCATAACTCACTTCCTTTGTGCCTTGGTGCAGCAACGACAGACACACTAATGTGTTACTCTGACAGCTAGGGTTTCACAGCGCCCACGCACGGCCCCCTTGTTTTCCTCACCGGGACCACAACATGACCTCAAAATCGCAGCCAAAACGAGAGAAAATGAGAACCTGGGAAGCCAGCAGGCTGCTTTACATTATAACTTGTTTTAATTGTTTGCATTTTCTTACCAGGAAGTCAGAGTAAAGAGCAATAAGGGGGGAAAATGTGAGACAGTGATTTCCCAGCTCCTCTCCAGTGAATCCCAAAGATATAGGACCTCCGGCTACTCCCACGAATGTATCGCACATGTGTGCTCAAACTTTTGACTGCAGCTGTCCGGCCAGTCATGCTGAGAAGCTGCCTATGATGGACCCTCTTTGACCAATATAAAAAGTAGCACTGAAGCCACTGTGGGGTTTTCTTGTTAACTTTTGACCCCCAGTGCCATGGCAGCTGTGAAACAGGACCTTGGTGGCTGGAGGAAATTTGCGAGTGTGTCCCGTCCTTCAGCACATTGTCCGAAAAAACATGAGTTTGAGCAGACAAAAACACCCAAGGAGGGGTCAGGGTCTGGCCCCATTCGTCTCCTCTGCTGGGGGTTTGCAGTTAGGCGGGGGGTTGCGAACAATGGGGCGCTATCAGTGAACGGGAGGACGCTGCCGAGGCCTGACCTTCAGAATGGTACCGCCACGTCCAGGGGGACCTTCTCTCTGCGAGCAGCTGCTCCGCATCTCTCCCTCCAGCAGTGTGGACGTCAGGGGGTTAGAATTTCAAGCCCCCCCATGTGAACCGACACACATGTGCTGTCAGTCAGGCACCCCTTGCTCGGCCTGCACGGGGGGGAGAGAGAGGCAGTGAGGGAGAAGTTTGGATATTTTGTTCAGCGCGCCTGTCCTGCCAGGAACTCCGTGTGTGTGGTGTGTGTAGGTGTGTGTGTGCCGGACGGCTCTGTCCCTAGCCTCGCTCTCTCTCCCCATCGGATCCTGTGTGCCGGTGAAGGACGGGGAGCGGTGAAAGGATGCGGCAGATGACAGCCCCCGCAGCGTGGAGTGGACTGTGCCTCGTGGTGGCCGTGGTGGTCCAGGTGAGGATGCGCCCCCCCCAGAGTGTGTGTGTACAGTGAACTACTGTCAAAATTATCATCAACTTTCAGGTATCTGAAACCTGTATCCCAGGTGACTTACAGTACCAGCGATTCACCCGATTGACCAGCAAGGTAATTTTTACTGTTCAAAGAACCTTGGTCACATGTGGTTACAGCAGGAGCGGGGATTTGAAACACAGTGTACAGTTCTGGCCATGGAAATGTTGTTATTTTTTAGCTGCATTACATTTTGCTTATTATTGCTTTTTAAAGCTATAATAAGCAATTTTATACAGATATTTAATCTATAATTGCATCAGTGCTTTCTTCTCGGGCTTGTTTATTTGTTGAATAGATATTTTACAGTTTTTAGCAGGCAGGCACATCACGGAGCCAGTACTGATCAATAGAATTACATTAAGATGATCAATAAAAAATATATTGTATGTATTGTGTGTGTGTGTGTGTGTGTGTGTGTGTGTCTGTGTAAGAGCTGCAAGTGACATGTATTTATTTAACCTATGAATTTCTCTATTTCTCTGCTTACTATACTATTATTCACTTGGGGTAAGTACCTTACTAAAGGGTGCTACAGTAAGAAGTGGGGTTCAGACCCAGAGGAGCATCTCTAACCACTACACCAGCTAAATTATTAGCATTTCACCAGTAAAAGGTTTAACTGTCATCCAAACCACAGCATCAGAGGCTGTATGGTGCTGGCTGGGGGGGGGGGGGCCCACGGAGGTCCTTGCTATTCTACCAAATACGCCCGCTGAAGTCCCTAATAGGAGAGAAAGGAATGAAAGAGTAAACTGAGGAAATACCCGGTGTAAACACTGTACACATTGGCTGTATTAATGATTGGGTCATAATGAATATTCCTGATAAATTATACACACTGCGAAAGGCCAGTGCCTCGCGGAAAACCGCCGCCGCATGTCATCAACACCGCTATGGCCCTTTCTGTCAGCGCCGCTTAGGAAAACGTTTCACACGTAATCGCCGACGCGGTCCCTCGCGCTCCTTGTTTACAGCGCTAATGCGGTGCAGATTTCGCGGTGAAAGGCACAGTGTTTAGTCGCTCGCGAGGAAAAGGCAAACTTGGATTCAGTTTATTTTTATATAGCGGCCTTCTCAACAGGTGACACGGAGCGCTGGAAAAAGGTCGAGAGATAAACAGGAGGGAGGAAGTGACACGACACATTATCTGCTGTTAGGTCACGCAGGGAGTCAACTGTTTAAATAAGGCAGCTGAGGAAAGGAAAACAAAAAACTCCCAACAGCCAGAAGGGGAGGTTTATAGATTCGGTTTCTTCTGTCGTCATGGAGCTGAAAGTGGAAAAACGAACGAAGGGAGAACTGTGACGGCTGCCGAAAAGTTTGTTTTATGCGACAGTGGCTCTAAAGCGGCCCTTTTAGAGAGCGGTAGATTCGAACCTGCACCCCTCACTCCTCTGGAACCAGATCTGATCCCTGTGTCATTTCCACCTCCCACCTTCTCTAGGGAACTGTGAGCTAGATTGAGGTTGACACCCTTATTAAATTGTCATTACCTTCTGATGAATTAAGTATTTTTGCTTTGAAAAATGGAAGAGATGAACAGATATGTGGCCGTCAGACCGGGACCCGTGTCACAGTGTTTGTGGGAAACGGCGTGTCACTGCAGAGCTCAGTAAACCCGTGCCCTTGAGGAGGTCATAAACTTCATCCCTACCTGCCTTTATAAGTGTCTAACTGACCTCCAGCAGAGAGCGAACATCGTTCCTGCTGGAGTTGTGACACGATGGGGGCAAACAGTGTAAACTGTGGTTGCCGATGTTGTATATTATAGCGTCACTAAATGCCCTTATCCTGCTGCACGGGGCAATATTGGGAATAATACTAAATAAGTAGAGGATTTCATGTATCATTATGCATCAATTTTGGAAAAATTCACAAGAAATGAAATAGATGCCTAAATAGATGCTTAAAAAGGGCAGTTAGGGGGCATAGTAGTTAGAGCTGGTGCCGTATTCTGAGCTCTAATCCCACTTCCTGCTGTAGCACCTTTGAACAAGGTACTTACCCTGAACTTAAACAGTAAAAATAACCCTGCTGTGTAAATGGAAAAATAAGTAGCTGATAAAGAACCTGAGTTGCCTCTGTACAAGAGTGAGATTATTATTATTATTATTATTATTATTATTATTAATATTAATAATAATAATAATAATAATAATAGTCATTGCACTGTGGATGGACTGTGTTCAGACGAAGTATGGAAGAAGCCCTCTGTGTTTTGTTGTGATCTCACTGCCCTCGAAGGCCTGTGGTTGGGCTTTGATGCCCCTGGATGTCCAGAAGGGTGTGTCCCCAGTATGGTGCCCAGAGAAGGTCTGAGGGTGTCAAATGGGAATAGCGGGGGGGTATATGATAGCAAACAGCTGTCCCCCTTGGTAACTTGTTGGCACATGTGCTGTTTGTCCGCTCTGTAATCCCGGCTCCCTCACTCCCCAACCGTGAAATCGGGGAGAAGTCCGGTCGGAAAGTCCACCCAGCACCATTGGCAGCGGTCACCCAGCGTGGGAGGGGAATGTGTGACTCATGGGGTCTGTGCCAACCCCCACCCACATCCTTAGCCACCCCCTGTCTTCTGGGGTCACAACAGCGACCTGTGCTGTTTCAGGCCGCTCAGCTCCCGGATCAGCACCGCAGGTCAACTCCACCTGGTCCTCATCATTCAGTTGCTTTCACTCGAGGTCCTGCTGGCCTCCTGTAGGTGTGGAAATGTCTGCTTTCCACGTTCTGACCTTCCCTGAGAGCTCTTTAAGGAGTTTCGAGGCTTTTAAAGTTGGGCTTTTCGAACCACTTTTACAAGCCCGTCAGGCGACTGCTCGAACCTGCACACCCCCCCCCCCACTCCCGCTGTCTCCTGAAAGCCGCTGTTGAGTTTGGGGGGGAAATCATGTCCAAGGAAAACGAGGGAAACATCTCTGTTGAAAACATTAGCGTGGGTCCTGGGGGGGGTCTGGTCACTTAGTAAAAGGATGTTGTGAGGGGAGGGTGGACTCACAGCCCTGTCTCTCAGAAACACTGCTGTCATATGAGCCCCCCTGTGCTGTGTTTTCTTCTGGGAGAGGGGGGCTGTCTTCCTGTTGGAGCGTAGGGAGAACACCTGGTGAGTACCCATGGGAGCAGGCAGAGTGGCCCCCCAGTTACACTGGAGTTCTGTTTTCTGTCTTCCACACGCAACGGATGCATGTTTTTGACCTGTGGGAGGAAGCATGAGCACCTGGAGAGGCGACGTGAACATGGGGAGAACATGCAAATTCCACACAAGCTGTGTGAGATCTGAGCCCACCTCCAGCTGCACCGTGAAGGAGCTGTGAGGCAGCTGAGCAGAAAGGGCTGCAAACGGTGCCAACGGAAACCGAACCGAATGGTTTTCGCAGAATCTGTCCCGGTGGTTTCCGCTTCTGTTATCTCCACGGGGTAAAGGGATGGCACTCCAAGCACAGCTGCCACCTCATGTGGACAGCAGTGAGCCATCACAGGACTTTAGAGGCAGGAAAATGGAGTATTACCACATTGTAGATGGTAAAAATGAAATCTTACGCTAACACTCAGCTGCCTCTCTGTGATGATTACTTTAAGCTAACCGGTCAGTGCGACACCGGCAGCCCTGGGGACACCATGACGGGCTGTGTGTCCCTACAGCTCCATGAGGGGTGTGAAAGGTGTCCTGCGCTGGGATTCGTTGGTCTGATCCCTGTATGCTGAATTTTTTAGAAAATACTTTATTTATTGCAAAGGAGGGTCCACACCGGTGTGAAAGGACATCAGGGCTGATCACTCAGCAGGGCGGCTGATCACACGGCAGGCGGGAGCAGGGCGTTGGGAGTCCTGTGGCATCGGTTGACTCCATACCCTGTGGGGACCTTTCTTATTATGTTGTTATGATCATTTACAGAGGATTATTTGTACAATTAACCCCCCCCCCCCCGGCTTGCTGTTTTGGACCAAAGACAGCACAGCGCTGAGGTTTGTCATCTTCTCAAAAATGGTGAAGCATGTTTGGAATGTGAAATGTACCCCTGGGGCGGGGTCTACACTGCAGTAAAATTCACTGCAAACCTGCACTCTGCACATGCAGCTGTCTACGTTTTACTCTATTTATTCGTTCAGCAGACAATCTTCTCCAAAGTGCTTCAACAGCTTATGATGGGCTTAAGACACCGAAGCACAGTGTTTCTGGACTGAGATGAGTTGTGTTCTACACACCGACTTGACAACTGTCCAAACACGGCCCACTGCGGGGGTCGGCTGGCCAACCAAGAGGATCGCTGGGTGGTCGGGGTCAGGCGTCGCGAGGAGTCTTGCAGAGCTGCCCTCCAAGTGGCGTCACTGATGGCCTAAACAGGACTCCCAGGGGGGTGGGTGTCCCTGACCTGGGTTCCTGCCCACCAGGAGGCCCATCGCTGCCACCCCACAGGTTACTAATTGGTTTTTCAACAAACGGAAGCGTGTAGGGGGTGGTTACGGGTCATAAGGGTCTCGCTGGGGACACGTGCTTAATGTGCTCTAAGATTAGCCTTTAACTCCGCCCATTGCCAGCATTCTTGCAGAATGGGGTGGGGCTGCTTCTAGCATGGCCATGCCCACCTGATGGGGGGCACCACTTTGGGGTTTCGTGTGTTGTGAATTGGTCCTCAGAGTTGCACATTAGACCCCCCCCCACACCCACACAGACTACAGCCAATTTAGAGGTACCAATTATCCAGAATTGCATGTCTTTGGACTGTGGGAAACCTACTCAAACACGGGGAGAATACGTAAACTCCAGAGAGGCTGAGCCCGAATCAAACCCACATCACAAACACCAGCACTCTCCACTGAGTCACACTGCCACATGTGTGTCACCATATGTGTCACCATAAGACCCCCTTTGATCTAAAGTTAACCTTCTCATAAAATTTAAACCACTTGAGATCTGCTCTTGTTCCAGGTGCAACCCAGATCACTGAGTGGCCCAGGAATGGTGGCTGCTAAGAGAGTCAGTGCTGGGGTCAGGGGTCGCCATCGGGGAACATATGTGTGCGCGAAGTTATGTGTTGGGGGGCAGAAAGTGCCCGAAATGCTGCACCGTCAGCACTTCCCAGGATCCCAGTCAGGTGCAGAGCAGCGCATGAAATGACCGTTTGTGCTCCTGCTCGGTGGGAAAAGCAGGGCTCTGTCACCGGGTCCGACAGCTGCTCCGGGGCCGGACCACGCCGATCAGCGAGTATGAATGTATGTGTGAAATCCAAACCCGGCGTCTCTCCACACCCCCGTACCCGCCGCCCAGCGCAGCTTTCAGATTCCCCATTAGGGACAGGGCCAGAGGTCACCATTCCTCCCAAGCGGCTGAACTGGGCTGGACTGACCCCCCCTCCCAGGGGGGTGTTGAGCCACTCAGAAGCCCAGACCTAAAATTAGACACCTCCACAATTCTATTCTTTCTGGAACTTTTACAATAAAATACCATTTGCGTGGTTAGAACTGCCACCTTAGGCTGCAGTAGCCCAAAGCAAGGTATTTACCGTGCTGAGATGCAGTAAATATTACCCAGCGGTGTAAACCAGTGTAACTGAAGCGTAATATTGAAGGGCACAAGCTGTTGATGATATTGAATGAAGGGATAGATAATTATTAAAATGAACAGCCAATCGGACGTGGTGTTTAGAATGGACAGACACAGTTGTGGTGTTTGCAGCTGTGTGTGTGTGTGTGTGTGTGTGTGTGTGTGTGTGGCAGCCCATGTTTGACAGAGTCCCGTGGTTTTGGTGTCTTTCAGATCCGTGCTTCCGGTGTGGAGGATAGGCAGGACTCAAATCCAGTCGTCTTGTACCTGTGGAGAAGGGCAATGGGTGGCTCAAGCCGGGTGAAGCGGGACTGGATCATACCGGCCATTCGAGTCCCAGAGAACAGCAAGCAGGTCCCCGAGAACCTGGTCCAGGTACCGTCACTCACCAGCAACTCACATGCTCATCTGGGGTCCATTGTTTACGTTCTTGTCATTGACCTTCAGGCAATGTGATTGTTCTTGCTTGGTCTCCTGTTCTAGATCAAATCCGACAAGATCTTCACTGGTGAGGTCATCTATAAGCTGGAGGGGCCGGGTGTTGACCAGGATCCCAAAGACTACTTTGAAATAGAGGACAAAACAGGATGGATAAGGAGCAAGATGCCACTAGACAGAGAGAAACACAGTCGCTTCAATGTAAGTTTAGCTGAAGGATGGATGGACGTGCTCAACCACTCCTCCTCTGCAGCGCCTCGCTGGGGGTTATGGATAAACACAGCTACGTGGTGTCTTCACAGCTGAAGGCCTTTGCCCTGTCGCCCAGCGGGGAGCGCCTGGAGAACCCGTCCACCATCGAGATCGTTGTGCTGGATCAGAACGACAACCGGCCCAACTTCACACAGTCCGAGTTCATCGGCTACATCCCCGAGTTCTCTGTTCCAGGTAGGCAGGTGCACAGATAGGTGTCGATCCATAGGTAGATAGATAGATCCTAATGTCGATCTTCTCAGAGTTGGTATCCAGGGTTTTATTCTCAGTCTCCGCTGAGGTTAACCACGTCGAATCCACGACCGCTCTCTCCCTCAGGCACGGCAGTGACCAACGTGTCGGCAACCGACGCGGACGACCCGGCCACGGAGAACGCAGCCCTTAGTTACTCCATCGTCATGCAGGAGAGTGTCCCGCCGTACCGCGTCAACAAGACCATGTTTGGCATCAACAACGAGACGGGGGTGATCTACACCCGAGACGTGGGGCTCGACCGGGAGGTGGGTGAGCTGAGCGGCGCTGTGGCACATGTCGAGAAGGTCCACAGAAATGTGCTATAGTTCCTTCCATGTGGGTCTGACTTCCTGGAAGACACTAGAGAAGAACCGCAGCGCTGTGTCAGCTATCAGCCTGTTACCCGCCAACCGCGGCTCCGCTGTGTGTCCTGCAGGTGGTGAAGGCCTTCAGGCTCACGGTGATGGTGGCCGACATGTCTGGGGAGGGGCTATCAGACACGGCCCATGCCATCATACACGTCACAGACATCAACAACCACCCCCCACGCTTCTCCCCCGAACAGGTGTGTAGAACTGCAGCATAGCTGTCATTATTACCGTACTGCCTTCGAGAATCTATCAGAGGAGATGGCTGGATGGTTCTTTACTGAGACACGGCATCAACGTTGTTTAAAACGACGTCGTCGATTAGTGTTATCGTCTCCAAAAAAAACTTCCTTCACCTCCTTCCGATGTTTCTGTCGACCGCAGTACCTCATGCGGAGCGTGGAGAACAGGCCCATCCGCGAGGTCGACCGAGTCACCGTGTTGGACCCGGACGAGCCGCACACCCCCAACTGGAGGGCGGTGTACACGATCGCTGCAGGGGACCCGTACAGGCACTTCGCCGTGCGCACCGACCCCAAGACCAACGAGGGCATCGTGTCCGTGGTGAAGGTAAGACGTCAGCCGTTGGGGAGCGGGATGCATGTGAAGCCACGGCTGCTGTCAAACTGACGGAATTACTCACCTCGACTTACGAGGCACGAAAAAGTAGCACCAAAACAAATTGTGTGTTTTCCTCATGCATCTATTTCTGCTGTAGCTCTCCTGCCCCCTAAAGGCAGGTTGTAGAACTGCATGTTGCAAGACCTAACAAACTGTGTGTTGTTGACCATGTGTGACGGCGGGTGACTCTGCTCCGTCCCGCGCAGCCGCTGGACTACGAGTCCCAGAGCGAATACCGGCTCGTTCTGGTCGTGAGGAACGAGGCGCCGCTCAGCCACAAGGCTCCCAGTGGGCCGGCGAGCAGCGCCACGGTAACCGTCCTCGTGCTCAACGAAAACGAGGCCCCGCGCTTCATCGAGGACCCCATCAAGGTGGAGGTGCCCGAGTCCATCTCTGCGGGGACAGTTCTGACCACCATCAGAGCCCATAGCCCCGAGAACACCAAGCTGAGGTGAGATCACACACTTAACCTTCCCCGCGGCCCATGGTCACACCGTCTTGTCTGCTGGTCACTCGTTCAGCGCGTTCTGACTTTCGCTTTGCTCTGCCGCCCCTGAACACAAAAATGAGCGAGTGGCCATAACCCGGCACTGTATTTTACTGTGTTTTGGTAAGGTACGGTGTGGTGCATGACCCTGACAACTGGCTCTCGATAAACCCGGACACTGGGGTCGTCAGAGCCCGGAAGCCGCTCAACCCTCGATCTGCACACATGAGAAACGGCATCTACATGGTGGTTGTCAAGGTTTCAGACGCAGGTGAGGAACTTTACTGGATTCAAAAGCGGGGATTGAAAGCGAAAATCCCTGCGTCCTGCTGTTCTGATCAAAGTGATGTGTTTACAAGGTCAGAGGTCAAACCTTTTATACATGTGGGCCGGTGTTAGCATTTAAAAAAGCTTCCTGCCGTTCACTGCGCGTTCTTATTTGGTGGGTGCCTAGCAACCAACAGGAGCACGGTAGTTAGGAGCGATGTGATTGGTGCGTTTCTTCCAGATGTGGACGGGCTCTCCACCAACGCCACCATGGAGATCAAACTGCAGCAAACCAACGACTTCCCGCCGCAGCTCTTCCCGCTGAGAGGTGCCGTGTGTGCGGGAGCTGCAGAGGGCGCCGGTCTGCGTCTGAGCGCTGTGGACCTGGACCTCCCCCCCCATGCCGAGCCCTTCCGCTTCGAGCTCCTTGGCGACTCCCGCACCAACTGGACCCTCAGCAAGATCAACGGTACGGGCCAAATGGCCAGTGAGGTGAAAGGCTTCAGTACCCAAATTGGACTCGAGTTCATAATAGTGTAAAACACAGTAAAACCACAGGATCAGATGACATCATTTAAGGTTTGTCTGTTAGCCAACATAAAACATCAGTGCGGAGAGGCAAAAATCTGATGCGATGTGCTGACGTGTGGAGTTTAGACAATAACAGCAGTATAATAATAGTGGGACAGCAGGGGGTGCAGTGGTTACACTCAGAGGTCACAGGTTCGAATCCCAGCAGTAAAAGTGACCCTGTTTTATAATCGGGTAAATAATTGTAGGAACCTTGATATTGTAAGTCATGTGAGAAAAGTGTCAACAAAATGAATAAATGTAATAATAGGAACAATGTCGTTTATTTGAAATTCTTTGTTAAAACAACTGGTTCATAATGATGAATTTTGGAAAAAGTGAACATAGCGAACCCCCCCCCGAGGAGCCGTGTGAGGCGTTTTCCTCACTGTATTTGTGCTCTTCTTTCTGTTTGCCTCTCTTCAGAGACCCACGTCACACTTTTCCCTCACGTGGACCTGGATGCCGGCGTGTTCCCCGTCTCGGTGTCCGTGTCCGACGCGGGGGGCCTCTTCACGTCGGCTGTGGTCAACGTGACCGTGTGCCGGTGTGACGTCGCAGGCCTGTGTGAGGCCGCCGCCGCGGCGCTCTTCGCCAGCCGGGTGGGACTCAGCTTCGCTGCCCTGCTGGTCATCATGGGGAGCATTCTGCTGCTGGTCTGTAAGTGTAGCCTGTATTTTTATATTGATAAAACGCTCATTTAATGCGTATTTGATTATAACGCGGATGAAAACAACTCTACGGTGTGTAAACACCAGAGTGCACGTGAGGTCAAGCACATCTCACACCATTTTATTTACTGAAGCAGCAGGTGGCGTAGTAGTCAGAGACGCTCTTTTGCACTCAAAGGACCTGGATTCGAAACCCACCTCCTGGTGCAGTACCCCTGAACAAGGGGCTTACCCTGAATTCATGCAGTAAAAATTACCCCGCTGTATAGGTGGGTAAATATATAAATAGCGTAACATTTTAATTTGCTGTGAGGGAAGGCGACTCCAGGCAGTTGCATGTTCTCTCGTATCCTGTTTCGTCTGTTTTCACTGCTAATGTTTATTGTAAAAAAAGTGTAAAATGAGAGAGCATGATATCAAAAGTGAAGTTGTGGAATAAAAGATTCCCCCCACTCCCCCCGTGTGCCTGCTGCAGTTTTGCTGCTGTTGCCGGTGGCTGTGAGGACCTGCCGACCGCAGGGCGCGACGAAGGGCGGTCTTCTCAGGGAGGCGTCAGACGATGACATTCGTGACAATGTCCTCAACTACGACGAACAGGGTGGGGGGGAGGAGGACGAGGTAAAAACCTCAATTCTGCACGGAGCTCGCAGAGATCAGGGACTCGCTCTTCTGTTAGCTTTGTTCCCGCACTGCGCTTAATGTGGTCAACGATCTCCTCTCTTCCCAGAATGCTTACAACATCGAACAGCTGAGGAACCCCGACGAAGTGCTCCCACCCCCAGCCTATTTCCCAAAGCAAGGCTGTGCCCCTGACTCTGCCTACCCCACTCCAGGCCCCACCTACCATTTCCCAGGCTCCGCCTACCCCACTTTAGGCTCCGGGTTTCCCAGAGGAAAGCAGCCTCTCAGGAAAGACGCTCCTCAGAATCTACCGTCCCCGACGTACCCACGGAAACCGCCGGGTGACCCCAGTGCCATCGAGGACTTCATCAACGACGTAGGAGCTTATTATTCTGTTGCTCGGGGTTACGGAGTTGTATTTGCATGCAGAGTGCGAACAGTTTTGTCCTCGTGTGTCTCAGGGCCTGGACGCAGCAGACAGAGACCCCAACGTGCCCCCCTACGACACGGCGCTGATCTACGACTACGAGGGCGACGGGTCGCTGGCCGGCAGCCTGAGCTCCATCGCCTCGGGCAGTTCGGATGAGGACCAAGACTACGACCACCTCAACGACTGGGGGCCTCGCTTCCGGAAACTAGCCAACTTGTACGATCCGCACTAGAGGGGACCTTGCCGACACACACCCACACACACACACACACACACACACACACACACACACACACACACACAAACCACTGCCTGGTGGGTCTAGAGCACCACACTGTGGTTGCACTGGAAATGGCCACAGTCACCACTCACCATCTTTACTCCTCTCTCTGTGGTAAAGACGTGGCGTGGTGTTGTGGTGTGAGGCCTGAGCATGCTGGGAAACGGTCCTGGGAACGCAGTTCTTCAGCTGCAATTTTAAATCTTTGGTCTCCATGGCAACATGGTTACAAACAAGAGTAAAACTTTGCAGCTTTTTTTTTACTGGTAAAAATTTGTATTTATACTGAGAGAAAATGTATGTATTGATTATTTTTGTCTACTGTCTGTGGTGAAATGTATTTAGAGCTCCATTTTGTGCTGCGATGAGGTCAGCTCCTGCTGGGGGGGGCGGTGGAGGGACGTAGATGGAGGGAATCGTGGAGGTGTTTGAGGGGCAGAGGGTGGGAGATGAGCGAGGGCAGCTGGTGGCCGGTCGGCTTTATTTATTGCTGCAGTAGCAGTCGAGTCCCCGCCAGCACAGGCACAGTCCACGGGGGGCCAGCTGTGCAACTGCGCTAACTGTGCAGACAACGACGCCGCATTTGTCTGCTTTCAAATAAGGGCTCAGTTTACTTTTTCTAAAGAGCTCCGATTTTAACAGAGAACGGCCGCCGTCAGTGGATCCGACTCAGTTCTGTACTAAACGTGCAAATTTGTATCAGCAATAAACATGAGGGGCTGTTGATGCGGTTTTCAGGAAGTCGTGTTCAGACTCGATGAGAACCTTTGTTTTTTTTTTCATACATTTGTTTTTTTTTTTTTAATAAAATGTTCAGTTGTACCTTCTGATGCTGCAGTACAATGGAAATGTAGTTAAAACATTTTTATATATTGCATTATTCTGCTCGGAGTTCACTGTATGAACCAGTATTCATTTTAACTATTTTATTTTTGCTCTTTAGCATTAAAAACATTATTGATATTGTGCACCAGCTCCTTGGCTTACGTGGCGTTACGAGCTTTAAACTTTTTTTTAATCTATTGTCTAACATTTCTGTCTTGTGTAGCAGCCAGCAGGTAGGTGGCAGTAAAAAGACCAGGTCATTTCCACGGTGTTTACAGGTCACGTCTGGTGATCAGTGACCAGACGACAAACCGAAACGGGAAACAAACGGATGGACACAGTATAGTTAAGAGTCTGTAACTTAAAGCACGAGCAAAAAAAACTAGTTACAAACCGACTTCTGGACCCAACGTCATTTGTGTGTCAAGGAGCTCCTGTTGAAACCTGTCCTTCCCACAGCGGCGCTCAGTAACTGACACAAAACTGTCCCTGTGAAGAGCTGCGTTTGCGACTCCCCCCCAAAAGGCTGCCTGCCAGCTTCCCCTGTGGGGGATTTAAACCTAACTAATCTCAATTGTTCAAACTTCGAACTAGTTTTCTCCTCTAAGCTGCCAAGTGCTGCACCTGTATGCACGCGCACACACACACACTATGGCTTCCTATGTACCCATAAGCCAGCGGTTCTGTTTCACCTCACTCTGCAACTGCAGATGGGTCACATTCATCCAGCTGTGGTGGCAAACTGGTGGTTTTTGTCACCCAAAATTTACTTAAATCAGCAACCAGTGGGGAGGAATTTAACTCAGATTCACTTGTCAAAAACGATTTAAGAAAACAGAAGTCTGGCCCTGGACGGGTCGCCAGGTTCACAGTTCGGGGATAGCGATACAGGACATGCCGGGCGCTTCGGATTCCAGTTCGTCCAGTTGCCCGCAGCACTAACTGTGCATCTTGCGCTGAGCGTCCAGCGGAGGGAGGGACGGGGTGGGTCAGGTGGGCCCCAGGCTCAGCTCCTCATCCTCCTCCTTGCGAGGTGGTCTCCTGGGCTTGCGAGGCTCGTCCTCCCCCGTGTCCTGCTTGTCCCTCTCTGCCTCAATCCAGCTCTGGGGGGCGATCATCTTTTTTGGCCCGTGCGGCGGGGGCCCCAACACCGCCTCGATATCGTCGTAGTTGACCACCTCCCGCTCCAGCAGAGCGTTGGCCAGCTGGCGGCAGCGAATGTCGAGGGGGGGGAGGGGAAAAGCAATGAGCCCAAACCACGTGAGACACAATCAAAAGGTACCTCAGCAAAACTCACCACGATCAGCTTGTCTCTGTTGTCCAGCAGCAGCTTCTCGGTCCGCCTGTACGCTCGCGCAATGAGCATCTTTGCCTCCTGAAACGCCAGAACACAGGGTCACACCAGGTCACAGGCTGCAGCTGTCTACAAGGTGGCCATACTCTACTTCCTGACCACACAGGTTATTCATCTCCAAGTTCACAGCCATTATTCATAACATCAACACAGCAGCGAACGGACAGTGGGGGAGGAAAAGGCGCGTCACCCACGTGGTCCATCTGCTGCTGCAGGCCCTGGCTGAAAGGCCTGCGCCCAATGGCGCCCTCTTCCTCTGTTTCAGGGAAGGACACCTGGCCCACGCTCTCCACCATGCCGTACTGCTTCACCATGGAGTAGGCGACACGCGTCACCTTGCGCAGGTCGTCCTGGGCACCTGTGGGCAAACCAGTGTAAGTGACAAGGTACGCCTAGAGGAACAGAGCAGAACTGAAGGGATCGATAGACAGACAGGCAGGTAATACAGCAGACAATTCTTGGGGGAAAAGCTACTCTTGTATGTGTTCACCGGAGCAGCAAGATGATCCTGAGTGTTATGCGAAGGGGGCCCTACCTGTGGTGACCTTGTTGAAGGTGATGGCCTCTGCCGCCCGTCCCCCGAGGGCCATGCACATCCTTTCAAAGAGCTGCTCCTTGGTGAAAAGGTACTGGTCCCGCGGCAGGATCTGGGCGAAGCCGAGGGCGGCATTGGTGCGAGGAGCGATGGACACCTGGAGCACACGGCGACACGGCTGGTGACTCACGGCAACGCTAATGTGGGAGCTCCTCTTCGTGCCTCTTTGCATTACCGCGACAGAGACTGGCGTGGAGAACCTACATGGTGGATGCCCAGTGCTGCTCACAAGCTCGGTTACCTTTATATTGTCTTATATAAATGATGCTTTTCTCTAAACTGACTTGCACTGTGTAGCTAGTGCAGGGTAATTTTTACCAGAGCAAATTTAGGGTAAGAACCTCACTCAACGGAACTACAGCAGAAGGTCAGATTGGGAGCTGGGTCCTTTCAAGGTAGCAGTTTGAACCACTACACCACCTGCTGCCCCATGACCACCTGGTAAGATCTGCTAATAACAGTAGGCCTTTCTGAGGGGGAGGGGCTACCTTCATGACTGCCTCTGTGTGCTCCAGCAGCCAGCCCACAAGCGCGTGGCCAGACTCGTGGAAGGCCACCACCCTCTGCTCCTCTTTGGACAAGATCTTGCTCTTTTTCACACTGCCTGCACAAACACACAACACAGAGGTCCGCGGGAAGAAGAACGATGAGGAGTCCATTGCCGTAGCGACGGGTGAAGCGGCAGTACCTGCGATGACCCTCTCCACAGCGTACTCAAAGCTGAATGTGTCGATGGACTTGTACCCCTCCCGGGCTGCATGCAGTGCCGCCTCGTTGCAGATGTTGGCGATGTCTGCGCCTGCAGGGCAACACAGCAGTGAGAGGAGAAGAGGAGCACGACTACCTACGGCACCTACTGGCTACTAGGATGCCAGTTTCCACAGTTGGTGGAAAATTTGTCTCTGGTTCTGTATGTATGACGTTTGTCCCTGGGGGGGCTGTGTCACTCACCGCTGAATCCTGGCGTGAGCTCCGCCAGGCGCAGGGAGTAGAACTCGGCAGGCTGGGTCAGCTTCAGGATCTTCAGGTGCAGTTCAAAGATCTCCTTCCTCTCCTGCAGGGTGGGAGCAGACAGGACGGGTCCGCATGTGAGGAACCTCGCTTCTAAACACACCCCAGTCCATTTCTTTACAAACAAACCAGTGAAAGGTGCAAGTCCACCAACCAGAAACTGGTTTTTCTTCACAGTTGGTATTTGGTGGACAAGTCTGATCAGGAATTGAGGCACCATATCTTGTAGGACACCTGTTTGCTGCTCTGCTTTCACTCCACTGTCCCATTTGCCCAGCTGGACTCAGACTTTTCGCTGATGCAGTACAAGAGATTTTTACCTGCAAAGTGGGCAGGTCGATGAATATGTGTCTGTCCAGCCTCCCCGGCCTCATGAGGGCGTTGTCCAAAATGTCGGCCCGGTTGGTGGAGGCCAGGACGATCACATGGTCCGTAGACACCATTCCTGTAGGAAATGCGAAGTCCCATCTGTACCTCCTCAAATACGTTTATCAAGGTTCAATTTATTGTTCTGTACTGATGCACAAAAGAATGAAATGTAGTTTCTCGTGGACTAAAGTGCACTTTATACTAAACAGAAACAAAAAGACAAATTAAGGCATAAATAAACGGATATGATAGAAAAAATGACATGAAAGTGATAAACATAAATCTGTGAGAAATCAGTGCAAACAAGCAGTCAGTAGTGATGGTGGAGATGACAGTGTAGGAGGTGGTGATCACACCCTTTGCTGTCTAGATAAACTTTACAATATCTAACTCGCCTAACATGACCTTGAGTCACTGCAGAGATGCTGCTTAAAATCTAATCAGAACCCAAACCCTTCAGAACCCTTCAGAGCACCGAAGCCAACAAAGCTCTAAACAGTGAGGAAGTGTTTGACAAAGGCTTTGCTTCTGACCCCAAACGCCCCTGTGAAAGTGGTGTCTCCACCCACCGTCCATCTCCACCAGCAGCTGGTTCAGGGTTTGCTCCTCCTCGGTGTTAGAGAAGCCCGAGATGTTGGTGGAGCGTTTCTTCCCCACGGCATCGATCTCGTCGATGTAGACGATGCACGGGGCTCTCGTTCGCGCCTCCTTGAACAAACTCCGCACCCTGGCCGCCCCCAGCCCTGCATGAAACATGTGGGATGCCACCTTCAGGCTCCAGAACCAACACCAGTGAGGACCATGGAAAGCAAAAGAGCAGCCCAACCATTTCATGATGATTCAGAGTATATTCCAGAAAAAGAGGGTGCGAGGCACACTGTGGACGGGATGCCACCAATCAGTGAGTCCGTCTCTCACACACGCACACACACACACAACCACACACGGCAATTTAGAGTCTCTAAGCTATCTAAAATGCATGTCTTTGGACTGTGGAAAGAAACATGGGAAGAACATACTAACATCACCCAGACTAAGTTGAATTCAAATCCATGTCTGAAGCTACAACCCAAGAGCTGCACTAGTGCTACCTGCTGTGCCACTGTTACCAAATGATAAGTCTTAAAGAGCGTCTTCTCCTCAAAATGTGAGTGATGGCACTGAAACTTACCGCCGATGACCTCCACAAACTCTGAGCCTGCCATGGCCAGGAAGGGTACTTGTGCCTCTGTGGCGACAGCCTTGGCCAGGAGGGTCTTTCCACAACCTGGGGGGCCAAGTAGAAGGGAACCCTTTGGCACTTTGGCCCCCAGCTGAAGGTACCGGTTTGGGTTCTGCCAGAAGAGAAGAGTGATGCGGTGTAGCTAATGGGACCGACCTCCACCTGACCTCTGGGGAGTGCACAGCATCAAACCCGTACCTTCAAGTAGTCCACAAACTCCTTGACCTCCATCTTGGCCTCATGCATGCCTGCAACATCTTTGAAGCTCACCCCTTTCCCAGACTTGCCATCCACGATGGTGAAGCGCGCCATTTTCAGCTGATTCTGGAACAGATGGCCATACACAGATGTGAAAAGGGAAGCTTTGCCTGCTGTGTACATGTGGGTGTGTCGTCATCAAGGAGACCGAGTCACAGACATACTCACAAATGCACTGAAACCGCCCTCCCTGCCGCCCATGCCAGCCAGACGGAAGATGTACCAGAGGATGGCCACCCCAATGGCCGCCATGCCCAGGGCATAGAGGGCACTGTGATGGGAAGAGAGAGTAGCCACACGGTCACACAGTTCGATCTCAACAAACCATGTTCCTCAGTCCTATAATTCAGTCTAAAAGCATACTTAAGGTGAAGGAATTGCAAAAAGATTCTGCTCAAATTCCACTGCTTTTTCAACAACAATCTGAAATCCACCCATCCATTATCAGTCACCACTTGTAGGGCTCCGGTGGACCGGCACCTATCCTGGAAGCATCCACTGTGCGGCAGGGATTATCCTGAACAGGATGCCAGTCCATCACAGGACAACACACACACACACACACACAGGGTGATTTAGTGACCAATCCACCTGAAACATATCTGCATTATAGGAGGAAACAGAAGCACTTGTTGGAAACCCACATATACTCCAGACAGGCTGAGCTGGATTGAAACCCACAGTCTGAAACTTTCTGGGGGGGGGGGGGGGGGGGGGGGGNCAGGGGGGGGGGGGGGGGGGGGGGGGGGGGGGGGGCAACACAGCAAGTGACTCACTTTCCAAAAAAACCAGTGCGCTTATATAGCACAGGGATCCTGTCCTTGGTGTCGATGTTTAGCTCATCCTCTGCCGCCCGGAGCTTCTCTTCGAACTTATCGATGTTGGCCACTTGCATGCGGTACATCAGTGCGAGCCGCTGCAGACAGAAGTCACAGACAACGAAATTTATCCCACAATCAGTGTGTCACTCAAACATCTGCCACAGAGAGCAATGAGCCGGGTGCGGCGGGAGGAAGAAGCACACGGATGACTAACAGGCCTCCCGAAGATGACAGCTCCTGGGTGCAGGTAGATCTCGACAACGTCGCTCTCTGGGACCACCTGCACGTGCATCACCTCCCCCTTGGCCAGCATCTCATTGACAAAATCGTTCCAAGAGATGTTCCCGCCACTCGAGTTGATGCTGTTGAGGACACTCATGATAAGGGCGATGATGAAGAGCACACGGAGCCGCTCTCGGTACATCTGCTCCTCGCGCTCGCGGCGCTTCTTCTCCTCTGAAACAGAAGCCACTGCTTCAGCGTTTGCCAACATCGAGGCCCAGCACAAAATGTGTCTTCTGTGGAGCATAATTTATTTAAGGCATCTAAGAATATTTTCTATCACTTGTCATGCTCAACTAAACCACTGAAACTCTTGAAAACAAAAGGTTGGCAAATTTTATGCAACAAATTAAAATATTTGAGCAATACTGCATTTTTTCTACTTCTATTTTCCAAAATTTGTGTCTGTAGAGGACTGAATGTGGCCAGCGTTTAATTTCTGATGGCAGCAGTACAAAGCCATCTTAATTCATCTCACTTCCACAGTATTTACAGCTGATGCCTGGTGTTCCTAAGTGTTGGCAATTCTAATAGTGCCAGTAAAAAGATCATTCTGTTACATTGGAGACCAGTCAGTGAAGGGAGAATTTATCCATTTCACGTTAAGAATTTGTGAATTTAAAAAAAAAATAACCAATATATTGAGGTTTTTGCAACCTGGAGTGGATTTCAGCTCTACCTTCGTCTTCTTCGGGGGCTTTTCCCTTACTGCCATCGTTCTTCTTCCCATTTCCTCGACACTGGGAGGTGCTGAAGTTGTCTGTGGACCCTAAACATTGACAAATTCATTACTTGTAAAGAAAAGCGTTCAGATATTGTGTGTAAAGTCTCTAGTCAGGTGCAGAGGCACTGTGGGGGCAGCAGGGTGTTCAGTGGTTAGTGCTGTCACCTTGTGAGCCAAAGACTTGGGTCTGAATCCCTGCTCCTGCTGTAATGCCTGTGGTCAAGGTACTTACCCTGAACTGATACAGTAAAAATTACCCCGCTGCATAAATGGCTAAGTCATTTTAAGAAGTTTAGTTTACAAACCTCCCACTGCAAGTTGGAAAAAGCATTAGGTAAATAAGAGATCATTAAAACTCGCAGTACTACAAAACATGTAACGCTGTTGGTATTCAGTCACTGAATGTTGAGTCACACACGTTTGTGTGCTCACCCAGAATCTTCCACAGTCCAGTGGGGTTCTGGATCAAGTGGTCATGGATGAAGGCCGCTCTGACACCCAGCAGTCTGGCGCTCAGCGGTCTGTACACCATATGCTGTATGGAGGACAGAAGATTCACAGCTGTATTTACTCATTCATTTACGCCAAAGTTCACCATTAATCCGGTATCATTTGTCATACTGAACCCCTGGAGAATCAGTCTCACTCTATATTGTTTGGTTTGTGTGGCACATCAAATGACAGTGACTGCAGTCAGCAATGACAACCACCACCAATGAATAAACAACATCTACATTCCATGCTGGCTCCTCAGGTTACACAAAACTGAGATGAGTTTTTAAAGATGTACTTTTTCCTAGTGTTGCTTCCCAAAAAAACCTACATGTTTCCTATACTTGACACACTTACCAAAGTTAAGGTTTTCAGTGGCTCAAACGCGACCTGTGTTTACCTGCCAAGCCCACAAACAACATGGCACTCAGAATGGCAGCCTTAATTCAACTACAAGTTTAATATAAATATTTATATTTTTCCTTATATTATGCTTCAGATTTATCCCCAATTTCCTGGCGATTCACAAACTCGAGGATGAACTTCACTTTTAAAAATGTTATTAGAGCCGTATAGAAAATTTTACACAAGCTGCTCCTCAAGTAAATCGAGACGTCTGTAAATTGACTGAAAATTCCTGGCTGTGGGTTCAAACTTGGGTTGAAATCTGGCTCAATCAGTGTGTAGTGTGCATGTTCACATGTGCTCTGGTTTCCTCCCATAGTCCAAAGACGTGAGTTCCAGGTGGAACTGCGACTCTAAACGGCCTTTTTGTGTGGTGTGTGTGTGTGTGTGTGTGTGAGAGAGAGAGAGACAGAGATTGCCCTGTGGTGGACTGGCATTCTACCTACAGTGAGCCCTGCCTCACACCCTATGCTTCCAGGACAGACTCCCGACCACCGCCATCCCACACTGGACTGACAATGGACGGATAAACAGATTAATGTCGGTGTTTTTAAGCGCTTGCTGATGGTCACTTGGCCTCAAAAGTGACTTTGCCCTTACAAACAGACTTCTGTGTTCGTAAGCGCAGGAGCCAGTGTACATAACCAAAGGATGAGAGTAAAGTGCTGGGTGTCGATAGTACCTGTCCCTGTCCCGCTCCGCTCTTCACGCCCCGCTCCACAAGCCACGTACGGGGTCCGGGGCGCACATCCACACGAAGCAGACCCGCGGCTCCCTTCGTGGACGAGAATAGAGTCCAGGCGGGCCGCTGAGAGCCGCGGTTCAGCTGCAATAGCGCCGCCACTGCGGCCATGTCCCGTCTGGTCGGGAGACGCTGTCACACCATCGCAGGGACGAGCGACAGACGAGGACAAGCTAACCTGTTATTCAACACGTCAGACAAACTCCACCTCCTCCCGCGAGCTGACCTTTCACCTGCGTGCGCCTCCAACACAAATAAGCTAAACCCCCACAAAACCGAATTTTAAATGTACCACCATTCATTGTATTTGAATGTGAGCCGCGTTTCGTATAAATACAAAAATTTCATTTAAAAAAAGGGACGCTTTCTGTGACGTCATCATCAATGGCGACAACTACAGAAAACCGGGAAAAATTGACAAATGACTCAGATATTTTTAAAGCGTAATTGCTTTAATGGCGGGATTAAATGGACATGAAAATTTTAATCAATAAAAATTTTCCGATAATTTTTGAAACTTTATGAAATATGTCTGAAACAACACAAATGTACTCAAATAATGCTTTGCATTAAAAATAATGCTCTTATAAGTGTGTGACATTTTCGTACCTCTTTTCAAATGCAATTCCATGTGCCATATTCCTGGGTGGGACGGCATTTTGATCAAATAAGGAAGATACTCAAACGTGTACTTGTTTTCAGAGCGTTAGTTGCAAGTTTTGCCACCAGACGGTGACATTCTCTAGGGTTATTCTTCATTCAGTCTGTCACCATATACTGCAAGCACGTTTGTATTTTAGTACATTACAAATTATACTGTTAATTGGCAATTTCGAACTTTGAAAATACGTCTTAAACTATTCCTCACAAACATAACTGTGTTTAATTTTCGCAGATCGCTCAAGCATGATATTAAGACTATTCCACTCGTGTTTCAACAGAATACCAGTATATATAACATATATATATATATATATATATATATATTGTTCATATCATTATAGAATTAAACAAAACTTGTAATTGAAAAAACATGGCAAATATGAACCTTTTTTGCTTCAGATTTACTCGCTACATGTGCTTAAATCAAGGAAGTATTTGAGCTTTTTAGTCAAATTTCATGTATTTCTAGCAATGTTTGAGCGTCACGTTTTCTTTATTTCATAATTGACAGTATTATAAAACAAAACTATAGTCTGCCATACATGGACAACATTAGGTCTCATAGGAAACAATCAGTTTCAATCTCAGCTTCATATCCAGAAATATTAAGCACTAGACACTTTCGGTTTTAGGAATAAATACTATTCCACAAGAAACATTGTGAAGAAAGAGAAGAAACTATTTTAGTGACAGAAAGGTCGTACACGAGAAGTTCACCAGAGAGTAAAGTACGATAATACGACTATATAGTTAAGCGAGCTGGACAGACGGGTCTATCCTTCGATCTGACCCATCCGAAATCCTAAAATGTTCTCCATTTCCTTTGCGGGCTCCTCTAACTGTCTAATGGAGAATCGGCGCGCTCTGGTAAACTGGGCTACATCAGAGTACATGTTGGATCTAACAGAAGCCACCTCGCATAGCGTCCGTCAGCGCTCTGTTAGATCCAGAATGGCCGTTGCTTCGTTTTCGCGCACTGTCGAAACCGCCCACATTCGAGAACCAATCGCGTTGCTCGTTTTAAAGCGACTCAGCCCTTTCCGGCAAAGCTCGGATGACGTCACAGGCCGCTCTAAGACGGTTAGCAAGCCGCGAGGTAGAGGCTAGAAAGTAAGCGGAAAAACAACGTCGAAATAAAACGAGTCTGTGGTGAACGGAGGCCTTCGGTACACGCCGACAAGAGTCTCACAATAACGAGGAGCAGTTAAGTACTTCCGAGCGCAACGTTGGGAGTGTCGGACGGTATTTTTTTGCGTGTGGGATACTCGGACGGCGGACCGCGGGCGCGCAGGAGATAGGCGCCGCCATTGGTCGCATGTTTCCGGGCGGGTGTCCACTCGAGGACGAGGCCTCACATGGCTACGGCCGCTTTTGGCTGGAGTAGTAGAACGGACATACTGTAGAGCTGCCTGGAACCGGTAAGACAATTTTATTTTATAGTAAATAGTGTGCATGTGTGTGAAAATGTTTTCCTCGCTGTGTTTGGGCCACCTTTCCTCAGTGCCCCCCACCCTGGCTGTTAACACGGCTCTCCTCGCCTCCTCGGGCGATAAGGTTTCAGCGGTGTTGTAGTAACAACGTGGTAACTGTAACAGAACCAACCCGGGGGTGGTTATTACCTAGCAGTTTAGTTAATTTCCAACTTATGCTGCATGAGAGGTGCCGTCATGTGCTCTATGACATCAGTAAACATCAATAAAAATAAAGATGTTACAGTACTGTTAGGGTCAGTGGAGACAATCTTGTTGCTGATGTTGGTGTGATTCATGACGTTTGTACGCCAAAACAAGGTAATCGTAGTGGTAATACGCTTAGTTTGCCTTTACCAGACACTGAATGACCATCGGTATAATTTCAGTGGGAAACCAGTGGCTTTGATTTGTTGATTTTTGTCAGGAATTGTACCATGACTGACACAGTGCACTGTTAAGTGTCACATGCTTGTTTGGAAAGGAAATCAGTGTTTCACTGAGTGTACATATGACGGTTTTCCAGCATTTTATTTCACAGACGTCAAGGAACCTGCTGCTTATTTGTCCAAACGGGAGATAATTGTGAAACTCTGGATTTGGTTGAGAAGTCGGAAGGGTGAGACGTGGGCTGAAGACAGGGAAGTAAACAGGATCTGTTGGCAGAACGATGGTCGTGTTTTGACTGATTTTGTGGAACGGTTGTTTTCGGAGGACCGGTGCTCATGTTTTGGTGGAATGTATTAGTGGTGACAGTGCTTTGGTTTATTAAGGTTGAGGGTCCTCTTCGGTGGTGCGCAAGACTGGCTTGGGCATTGAAGGAATGTGTGCTCGATTATTATTCCTATTCATTATTTGAGTGGTGTTTTGGTGCGTAAAATGTTTTTTTATTGTTTTTTATTTATTATTGTTCAGTTGTAGAGATTCTGTCTGTAATATTGCATGTGCACCAGTGATCAGGAAATAATAATATTCATTGCCTTGTTTAACTGTGAAGAAGACTATCCCAGCGACAGAGAGTATTATGATACTCACTTGGGTGAACATATATGGTTCTTTCCTTGTTTTGGGGTACTTCATCTTTCCAAGTGTTGACAAATATTCAACAATGTAACACACATAATCAGATTAATATTTTTAACAGCAAGGATTCACTTGATCTCTCATTGAAATGGCATCACTGACTGGAGAAGAAAAATTGCATTGTGGCCAGGTGCTGTCCCCCCCTCATGTTTTGGGTGGTCTGTGTAATTTTTGTGAAATTAACTGTGAACAAAGCACTGTGTGCAGATATTTCTAGGTTTTGCAGAACTTCATCTGCTCTTTCAGCAGTTATTTTTCAGTGTCTTCCTGGTTTTGATGTTTGCATTGCATCACGATCTAAAAGATCTAGGGTGAGTTTAGAGGGCTCAAAAAAATCCAGTGTCTGGTTATCATGTTTTTAAATTTGTAGGAATCTGTTTACGATTACTTTTCTTTTTCTTGTAAACACCAGCGTGTCAGTGCTAATGTGTTGAGTTGGTTTTTTTTTAGTTTGCCAGACTTATGGACTCCGAGTCCTGTTAAGTACAAGAGGCGAAAACAACAAAACAGTGTTCTCTTTGGGAGTTAATTACTGTTGGTGTGGGACTTCAGTCACATCTGTGTGAGCCAGATTTAGTTGAGTGTTTAAACTAATTCAAGTCTTTGCGTTTCAGACTGAATGATTATATTCTCAACCAGAGTCTCAGGATCAGTAATGTGATATCTGGAAAACAGTTGGTCTCCGTGTTAGGTCCTTGGGTATGAGAACAGAATGCTACTACAGTATATGGAAAAGCGGATTAAATATGTTGTTGGATGGTCTTGTAGGTTTATTGCTAGCAGTTGTCTGAATGTTCTTTGTTATGGGGGTTGTAATGGAACCCTGAAGGGGGCATTGCTCTGACCTATGCTGGAGACAGGAAATGATGCTCTGTGGGGGTTGGGGGGTCAGGAGCCCTTTTACTGTTGCTTGGATCCAGGAGGTTTTTTGGGCCTTGTTTCAGAGGGGGTTGGGGATATATACTAGGACTTTTGTCCCTGGCCAAAATCCCCCTATCTGAGGCCCCAGTTGAAGGTCCGAGCTGGGTCACATTTAGATGCAGTCCTTCTGTCCCCCCCAAAACCTCCTGGTGTGCTGTGAAATGGGATGCCTGAAATGCAGTGGTCAGAAATGTGAGCTGCAGAGGGAGAACAATAAAGGGCCTTCATAGAACTGCAGTGGTTGGTGTGCAGTGTCGCTCCGCTGCCGTTACCCGTGAAATGACTGCAGGGAAGGTCTTGTTTGGCACAATTCAGAAGGTATTTTCATGGATCTTTCAACAACACTGGGGTGCTTTTGGATTTTCTGTGGAAACTGTTTTGTTAGTTATTTATCCCTTTGTTTTTTTTAGTTGGGTACTGTGATTCAACGTCATCCTCTCTCAGTACTGTGCAAGGAGCTTTACTTGTGGTGGGTATGCACATCTCAGGAGCTGAAAGCTGAAGTGGAATCACCGCTTCATTGGCCATTGAGAGCTGGTCGTGCTCAGTGCAAAACTAGAGCCCGACACTGAAGGAACAAGACTCTCACATTGAACAACTTGGGCAGCTTGCCTTGTTTGTTTGCTCTGGGCCTCTGAACACATGGTTGGGTGGAATGTTTTTGTGTTCTGCTTGGAGCAAATGAGTGGAACCTTCTATACCAGAGACAAAAAATGGACATGCACACCAAGTGTGGATCGACATTGGTCAGGGTGTGATGTTTTTCCACTGGAATTATGTGCCATTTATTTTGTCATTTATCAATGGATGCAGTGTTACCCAGTTACAGTGGCCCCAACGTGACACTGCCCACACAAGCAGAGGAAAAACATGAAAATGATGTTGCATGCGTCTGCAGGGGCCTGGTCTGGGGGATGAGGGATATTCCAGACATCATCACATCCTGGCTGCATGCCTGAATGTGTGCAGGTTTTATTTTCCTAACATTCGCCACTGTGTCGGTGCGTGGTGGGGGCTTGCTTTAATTTTTCCCTTTTTTTCCAGCAGTGGACAGTTTTATAGTTGCTGCCTTGTGCAGTCTCCCTGTGCTGCAGAGCACCATTTAAGCCCCATTAAAAATCCACCCTTCCCCCCAGCCATCTGAAAACAAAACAGCTGCCACCCGTCAGCCGCACAGGGGCTTTGGTATGTCATCTTGTGTGTGTCCATGTCCTAGCCCCACCCACCACCTCCCATGCATCAAGCAGAAGGTCCCTTCCAGTCCTTCTGCCCTCCTGCTTGACTCCTAAGGTGGCTTTTCTGCACACAGTTTGACCAGGAACATGTGATTTTGGTCAGTCACACGAGTCAAAAATCCCTGGAAACTTGATCTCCCAATGCAATAGCATGAAGGATCTATCTCTGTGATGCTTGTTTGGGTCACGTACACTGAAGTACTGAACACTGGCGTGTCTGTGAGCGAGTGGGAGGGGGAGGGGAAGTGGCAGCTTGGGTAACACAGGTCAGCCGTCTCACAGAGAGCCGATGTAATTGCAGAAAATGGGGGGTGGGGAAGAGCCAAAGCAGAGCAGTTTGGTCTCAGATTGGCTGTGAGGAGCTTGGCTGTTTTATTGTTTATGGTGTCTTTAGATTGTAAGACTCCCAGCCCACCCTTGACATACCATCAGCATCCATCCACTTTCAGTGCACCTTCAAGCACTGCTTATTCCTCCTTTTAAAAATAACCCTTTTTTCTACAGCGATATGGACTATTTCAGGAGCTTTTACACACAAAGATCTACCCCGAACCCCCCCACGCTACCCGCAATCGATTGTTTTGGCCTATAGTGTGACACTTATTGCCTAGGTATTGTAAAAGTGCTGCCATTCTAACTGGGTGGGAAAGGAAACACTGACTGTGACGGGTTTTTGAACATCGTAGAGAGGTATTTACCAGCCCAACACTCTTGAGAATGTCTGCCGTCTTGCATTCACCTCCTAGGCCTCCTGTGGTGGACCTCGCAAGGTAGCAAAATGCTGAATGAAACACGAGTGTCCAATGCTGTTTTGCAGATTCAGTTAAAATCTCATGATAAAATTATTTTATTAACATGCAGGAACACAGATGTTCTTACTGCAGAGAAGCGTTAATATATCCAAGGTATTTCACAGCTCCTCTACTGCATGTTGGTTTTTTTGTTGAATGTTAAATATCATAAATTAAAATCCGTCTGAACATGGCAGTGGCTTCCAGATGTAGATAACTGCGATTACTTGGGCAATAAGTACAGAAACCTATGATATTCAGGTAGCAATTTGTTTCTGGATCTTTACTTTCCACTCTTCCATTTTAATTTAAATATTCAATTTTCCAGAAACTGAACTCAAGGTCAAAATATATCCTGTTGCGATTTGGTATGGTAATGGATGTGGTTATCTAAAAATGCATTATCTAATATCTGAAGCATTCAGAGGCTTATAAAAGAAAATGTTGTTTTAAGAGTGGTGTGAAAATGGTTGAAATAAAAATGAAAAACAATTTAACATTCATTAGGAGCCTCACGTACAGGAATAGGAGTGTTTGAATATGGCGTGCACACTGAGTGGTGTTGATGGTTTAGGGTAGTGCTGGTTGCAGCTGCGGGACATCTTTCTGACCTCAAGCAGACACATGGTGGTGCAGACCTTGCTAAAGAAATAGAGAGCTGTCGTTTGTGGAACCTAACGTGGGAAGTTTGTCTTGATTCTCCTCCTTTTTTCTTCTTGACTGCATGTTCCCCCATTACTCTGCGTTTAAAAAAAATCCTTCTTGTTAAGATGGCCTGTGGGGGTGTGTCTCTGTCTGAATCACTATTGCTCAGGCCTTTGACAGCAACACTCTATTGATGGGGCAGCTGGAGCCATTGACCTGGCTCATTTGCATTGAAATCCAGCTGCAGGAAAGGGTTCTTGGGCCCCTCAGGTCCCGCCCCAGCTGAGGCTGTGGGATTCTCTGCTGTGGTGCTTTGTCCCCCCCCCCCCAACAGGCTCATGCAACCCATTTTACAATGGAGAAAATGCAATATGCTTCACTTATTTATTCACAGTACCTATATATTGATAATACAGTTCTATCTTTAATGCTTGCCAGCTTTTCTACTTAATGTGGATTTGATGTTAATTGTTTAAAGCTTTGGTACTTTTTTGTCTTTTTTTTTTCCTCTGTGAATTCTACCCCAGATGTGTACGCATGCACAATATTCCTTATCATTTTACATTTTATAATTTACCATGGAAAGATTTTCTTCAAATGCAAATCACACATCTTGTTACGTGGTTGTACAGTTATTTGGACTGTGGCATTAAACATTCAGCCCGATACAAAAGAGGACTGTATCCCAGATTTGTCTACCATATAATGGCTTATAACAGGGATTTTTCCTGAAAATGTTATGTGTTTAGGTGAAGGATTTGACCTGGGTAACTCAGTGTTAGTGTTAGGCTTACTATATTAAGCTACTTACATTTAGTTATTCATTTATATAACAGGGTGATTGTGATTTATCTTATCAATTTAAGATAAATGTGCTATTCAGGGTGCCAGTGCCCTCTGCCCCGTTTTGTCGAACACATTAGTGTTTCAGCCTGTCCTCCAGGTGTGAAGTTTTACCTGTCTGCGTAGGTGTTACTGCACATGAAGTACACTTGTTTCATGTTTCTTGACCCACCAGCTACATAGATACAGGTTTCCCATTGGTCTGGGTGAAGTTGTCCACCAGAACAGAAGAGCAGTAAGGCCCAAAAAGTCTTGCCACGTCTTCTCCCACTGGGGCCGCGCAGTTGTGGCTTCGTGGTTTGCTAACACATAGGCACACACTGGGATTGGGGGAGGTGTGATTCAATGCCATATTGACTGTGGAGGGATTAAGTTGCTGTGACTGTTGTCCCAGTGAATAATGACGTCCTGTATTCGAAACCCCGGCCAGCCCTAGCCTTCTTTGGAAAACTGAGGGTTAGAGGATGCTCCTAGGACATATCCTCAGCAATGGAGCCCGCCTGCCTGACTTCTATTGTGGCCAACTGGGACCTATATGACTTCCTTTATGAGATGTCCATGAGGAAACTCCACCATGACACCACATACTTTTTCATACAAATAAGGACCTCATTGTCTGCGTACACAAAGACGTACAAATGCACATGGCTCATGGGCGTGTGTGTCCACCTTCTTGCTGTATGTGTTTATACATCTTTTTTTAGTTCATAGTAGTTTCCCTGTTTCAACTCTGGGGGTAATAGGGTTATTCACTGAATAAAAAATCTCCTTTAAAACAAACCCTTCCACTCAAATCAGATGATGATCAAGGGTTGTGAGAATAGCATATGTTCTCATCCTTCTGCAGGCTTCTAACTAACTGCACCCTGCCTTGTATGTGGTTTGGCTCATTTTGTTCTGCAGAATCTTTCAGCAGGTTAATAGTGAACCCAGAAACCCTCCAGTCTCGTGATGTGTGTATATAATGGTTGTCTGTGATTCCTATGACCCTTTTAATGCTTTCTTAGACATCCATGGAAACTGTGCTGCCTCCTGCAGTAAACCTTTTTTAAATGTGCGTTTGTCCTTTATTCCTTTATTTATAATGTTTCCAGACAAATTGCCAAAACCAGCATGGTACAGTTAGTTTCTTTGATCAAAGCATGATGAACAGTTTCTATGTGATTCCACCCCACAATCCTTCACTTATCATATAACATGCAGTGCACATAGCAAGAGCCTCAGAAACGTGTAAATGATGGACAGACTCCTCCTCAATCTGCTCTCTTTGTCACTTGTGTTAAACTGAATTCTGGTGTGTGTTGGACGAGTGAGGTGTGGACCATGCTGATGACTACATATGCATAAGTTTTTACTACCAAAGTCTTTTGCATAGCATAGTGAAGTGGTGTGTTGACTGCTCTGATGTCTTACCTTTTATTTTGATTTTTGTATTGGATGAAACATTTTTTGAATATCTTTATATGTGATGCATGGTTATATGTAAACAATGTTTGTAGTGGCTTTTTTTGTTTCAAAAGCATTTTCATGGTGTGTGTCTGCCTTTTTTCTTCAAATATGAGTAACGGCAACGATCCGGGCGTGTTTCAAATGACAGCCAGTGCCAGTTTCCACGCTTGAGGGAGAAGCTCTATTTGCTTTCTTGCAGTCAGCTGGTCTTTGGCCAGTAACCTCTCCTTGATAACAGTTCCACACAGCAGCTTCAACAAGATGAGCACAAGGGGTGAGCTGGAAGTGTGGGGGGTATAATGGGGAGTGTGAATCTCATTAAGAGCCCCTGCATTCTGTAATGACAGCTTTGTCAGGACACGCTGTTGGCTATCTGCAGACGCCTGCCACTTTCAGACTGGTGGGGGGTTGGGGCAGCACGGACACTCCACTGAAGCAATGGAGAGACAAGGTAGTGCGTACGTGCAGGGAGACGGGCTTTTTAGAATGTGACCTAGCCCTGGCCAGGAGGTGTGATGCTGGAGGGAGCTGTGAATGAGTCCCCTGTGTTGCAGACATGCTGAACCTTACAGACACCCCGCTGCTTTCTGAAGCCCACGGTCCTTTTTTACTTCCTGAAGCATAATGTAGGCTACAAGAGCCAATCACTTTCTCTGATACCCTTCCTACAGTCAGCTTTCGTGCAGGTTTTAGTTTGTTATTGCGCGTGACTTTCTCTATCTTTGGGTTCTTTGAACGAATGAGGTATACGGGTGGGACGGGGTTGACTGGGGGTGGGGAGCTGCAGTCTCTAAATAAGTAATGCGTCTTCTCACAGTCAGGAGGGTATGAACACACATTTACTGCTCTGCGTCCGTTTACTCTCTCCCTCTCTTTGCCTCGCTTGTCCACCGGTGATTTCCTCTCTTCTGCAGGCAGGTTTTTGATAAGTAATAATGAGAAATGTGGGGTGTTGTGAAGCAAGAGAAGCTGATTAGAACTGCGCTCAAAAAGCTGCACTTGAGCCTGCTGCACACACCTGGCAGTGTGTAATGGCATCTTCCCAAAAAAAGCATAACCTTAAAGAGTTACCAATCAATATGCAAATAATGCTAGAATGGATATTATTGCAGTGTGTCTGTACTGTGCCCACTTGGTCAGATGAATGGCATTTAGGTCACTGGGGCTGTGGGCAGTGACTTCCCTGTCACATTTCCCCACATTGTTTTGATTTTTCACTCCGCTGAGAAGACCCAGGTGTTTCTGCTTGCTTTTAATCAGAAGTGTGGCTTGACAATGGGAGGGGCTTGAGTATGGAGGTGAGGCACTATGCAGTGCTTTTCTCTGTTTTTACTGTTTGATGGTGTTTGCTGCCATGGTGACCAAGGAAATGGGGAAACAAAATGCCCTGGAAAGTAAATGGACAAGCAAGTTCCGCACGATATGAGGCCATGTCTGTTCCTGTCCCTCCTACTTTGTTCCTCTACTCCTCTACACACTGCATAGGTATAAGGTCTGCTGCGCACACTGGATATTGCATACCAGTTTAACCTGGTTTTGGTCTGGAGAGGTTGATGTAAAATGCCTGACTCCAGTGGTATAAGTAGCCTTTGGGCCAGACAGCTGGTTCCTTGATCACTTCAGCAACTCTCGCCATCTGCACTTTACGTTAGGATGTGAAAGTTAGGAGTCGGTTTTGCAGTGATCCAAAGCTGCATCATGTGACACCCGAACGACTCTGTAGAGGTTTGAGGCCTATGTGTTTAAGTAATAAAAAAATCTATGCTATGACGCCAAGAGCAGCATGACCCTGAAAACTGCTTCAGAATGGGAAAGCTAAGCTGATGGGTGTTTAATGGTTAACTTACGCCAGACAATGGTAACATGATGGTACAGCTGTAAGGGAACTTCTTTTGCTCTTGGCCTGCCTTTGACGGTGTTCTTGGGGAGACGTCTTGTATTTCACTTAGCAAAAGCCCCTTTGTCCTAGCACAGTGTCACTCTGGCAAAGGACCGCAGTCGGTAACCATTAATTGCTGTGTTAAAGCATTCTTTCTGTTTACCAGTAACCTTGTTTGAAATGAATGCGTTTATAGAAAACTACTGATAAAAGCTGAAAACAGGATTCTGCATTTTTCCGTATTGCTTGCCTTCTATTCAGGGAATTGAATATGGAGAATGCCTGTTACCCATCATGGCTAAAGCTACATAGGCATGACAACCTGGCATCCAAGTCAGTCAATGGCCTTGGCACATGCAGTATGTAAATTGATGGTACATGTTCCCATGGTGATTAGTTGACTGACGGAGGAATGTATGAGTTGCAGATAAAGTGCTTGTGGGGTTAATTGTATGCCATCTTTTCCTTGCGTCGCTTTTAATTGGGTGTTTACAGTGAGGGCAATATAATACATCAGCTTTGGGTTTGCACGTCTGTTCACTGTGCTCATTGCTTCTGATGGACTGACGGAATACATGATGGCTCCAGACTGCAGCTGCCAGAAGGGGGTGGAGTATGAGGTAGGAAGGGGGAGGGCCCATCACTGACCCATAATCCACCTCTGCTGATGTAGATGCTGGTAGTGCAAACAGTTCTTTCTGGGAGATGGATGAAGGGGCCAGCTGAGTTGCTCAGTGTGGTGCTTGGAACCGAGGAGTACAGCTACAGCATGCCTGACATTTAGGGGGTCCTCCTGCCTACTGCGACAGAGATGTATGTGTTCGTTCTGTAGCTTGACAAATAGCTTTTTTTTTTTTAATTCAAAATGTTCTGTCACATACAGCCATGTGTATTGTCAGCTAGAGTGAATTAAAATAGCATTGGTATGCTCACAACTTGCAAATTATTTTCACCAATCAGCTTAGTATGTAAAAACAAATTTTTATGTTGAAATGCTTAGCTCTGTCCTTGCTTAGTGTATTTACTGGTCAGTTGAGTAGTGACAAAAGCTGACAGAGCAGTGTCATTAATGCCCCCCTGTTCATTTCAAGTATCTTGGGCAACCATCAAGTACAATGTACGTGCTGCATCATAGAGAGGCCAGTTCTTTTGCTTGTTGACCGTTTTGGAAGGATCCAGTATGATCCCTGATCTGGGTGTTTTGATCAGCCAGTGCCCTCGGCTGTGCCCACGCATAGGTGTTCCTGCTTCTTAGCCTTCCCTCTTCCCTCCCTTGTCAGGCACACTGTGGTTGGATAATTGAAAAGAAGAAATACCAAGGCTGCTTTGTACAGAAAATAATTGCATGTCACTTTGTGGCGTGTGCCTGAGAAATGTATGCGCTTCGTGATGAACACGTGTTTTGAATTAAGGATAGTGTGCGAGTTCTCAGAATGTGGGCTTAGCGGTATAGAGGAATGGTTGCCTTGACAACAGGAGAATGCTGGGTGTTGGGTGCGTGTGCCAGGCACAGCAGAGCTGTGTAAATACAGTGGTGGAAATGTTAGGACTGCTGCCTCTTCCAGGTTCTTTTTTAAATTTCCCCCAGGAGACTGCTGACATGGTAGGGTGAAGTAACAGTAAAGCACTTTTATGTTACATTACATTATATTGCATAGATGGTGTGCTTAACCACAGCGACTAATTATGCATTTAGCTGCCAGGTATATGCATACATTACAAATAGGAATTTTTTATACAGCTGAATATGTACAAATTTAATTTTGTCATAGTACAGCAGTATATCCCATAATGAGACGTGATAACTTCTGCCAGTTCATCAGTGGGTATACTTTTTTTCTACAAATATTACGTATCCAGCTTTGTACCTGTTTCCACTGACAACTCCCAAATGAGCGATGGATTGTTGCAGCCACATTGGTAACATTAGTCCATCTTATCATTGCCAGAATGAAACAACTGGACTCTTAGAATTGTTGACAAAGTGCTCCCTGTCAAAACTGGTTGATGATCATATCTGAAGCAGTATCAAAGCTATAAGGTCACAACTGTGTTCAGGAAATGTGCCTTTCAGTCACAGTTTGTACCTGCTGTTGTCATCCTCAGACCTGGTTGGAGTTGTGCCAGCCAGCAGGTACCGGGTTTACCTTCCCATTCTGTCTTCAACCTGCAGGCACCCAGCGTGGACAGTCTTAAAATCCAGCATGTGAGCTGGCACTAACTTGCAGGACATGGCCTAATGCACTAAACCCTCAGACAGGCCATCTGATGCATATCGATGTTTTAATGTGTGTGCTGGCTCTGGTGGTTACACTGAATTTGATATCACTGGGTATCACTGCTGAAATCAATGGGGGCCATATGTTTTGGGGCTCAGACAGTTGTGTGACTCATGCATTTGTGTGTCACAAGCTGTTGAGTATTTGGAGAAAAATAGTCCAAAAATGAGCTTGATTCTGTTAACGCCCTTTAATAAGATTAACATTTATATTTTCAAAAAATGTTTTCAAGCCTTGTGCTATCTCTTGTCCTTGTCCCATTTACAAAAAGCTCTTCGGCTCTGTGTTCTGAAGGCTTGTGATTGCATGTGTGCTCCCCATCCTCTGGACTCTTTAGAAGTGTTTTTATTTGCCTGCTTGTGTAGGAGGTGAAAAAGCGTGGCACCATCCCTCCAGAAGCCAGGCTGATCAATAATGTAGTTGTTTCGGAGAGGAGCTCTCTACTGTGCTTGCAGTGCGGATCCCTTCTTCTCTGTCTTTCTGTCTTTTATGCATCTCCCCTTTGTACCCTTGAGCAGCAGGGTCAGGTTCCTCTCCTGTATGCTAGTCAGATAGGATGGCTGAATTTCATTTGCGTCTGTCACATATTACAATAAGCCTGTTGCTGCAGATACTTGATGCCTGAAATATAAAACAACCTGTTCTCTGACTTCTGTGTCTAATCTATGCAGGGGATATTGCTCTTTAAGGAAAGGAAAAAAGGCAATAGTTGGAAAAGTCAAAATGGCCTTTCAGGCTGTGCTTCTGTGAAACCTTGTGTTTGTCGGTGCCCTGCAGTGTGCATTTAGCTAGTCTGAAGCACCACATTTATGGGCAATAGAAAGGAGGGGATTTTTCTACTCAGCTGCACTCTGTCCAGGTAGAGTGGGATCTGAAGAATTTGGGAGTGCTCATTTTTCTGAATTTCTCAGATGAACGGAACCGATAGAGTTGTGGGAATCATGTCTGTTCCTCTGTTCCGGTCCCTTAGAGAGCAAAAAGACAGACTAGCTGAATGAGAATAAAAGATGGCCATAAGAAGGGAAAGTTACACCACTCATCTCCTTTGCTTGCACAGTGTCATGCTAGCTTTGTGGTTTCTCCCTTCTCAAAGCTTCTGCCGTCCACAGTGTATAGCTGTTGAAACCAGTGCACCGCCAAATGACGTTTGTTTTATACACTGCACCAGTCGCCACGTAAATGAGTGAATTTTCCCTTTTTGAGCGTGACAATGGACTTGCAGGTGCCACCCAGTGTTCCAGGAAAAAGCCTTAGGACTCATAATGTAGGTCCAAGGGCACTAAGTCAGGATGTTGGGGAATTCAGACTCATTGGTGGTCAAGTTGTCAGAAAACAGCCTTAAAACACTGTAATGTTGTCCTTGCATGCTCAGTGCTATACTGCCTTACCTTAATTGGTAAACCTCTAATTTTCCAAAAGTAGACTGTTTCTTAGGTACATTATTAAATGGATGTTTTCATGCAGGCTCTGTTCCTAGGGAAAACTGAAAAAATATTGTCTTACTGTTGGACTAGTTAAGTAAAATTCTTCCACAACATGGTTGATCATTTTTTAAAATCTTTTTCTATAGTTGTGTAAATAAATATTTGTCTGTTCGGTGATTGTCATGCAGGAGTTTTACAAAATAAATCTAGGTAGGGTTCATTAATGCACGCACACGTAGTTCCTGCCTCACCGATATACACATCAGTGTAGTGTGTCCTTGGCTGGATTGCCTGCATTTAATCCGTTTTCAGATTGCTAAGCAGCTGAAATATAAGGGCAGAGAGGTACAGAGGTTTCTTTGCTCCTTGCCATTCCAAATTATCTAACTTGCTAACTTCAACCACTTTGACAGAAGACAGGAGAATGTTACTGAAGAGACAAAGTTTTGTTTTCAGTTATACGAGTCTTTAGTCTGAAGAGAAGAAATACTTTCCTCTAGTCCACAATGCAGTGGGGGTTATGCATCATGCAGCTGGAGTGCCTGAGCAGATAGTTGGACACAGGCTCTGTCCCACTCCGTCTTCTCACATCTCCATGTAGGTACCTGGCTTTATTGCAGCCTTCTATCCTCCAATGCCAGCAAAGAACAGAAGAAATCGGTCCTTGAAGGTGCTTGAAGATTAAGAAACGCCAAACATTTTGTGCCTTTATAGCATGGGCTAATCTGCCAGAATTACCTTTTAAGTTTTAAGAAATGATTCTTAACGGAATCTAGTTTAATCTAGTTTTAGTTTTATTTGTAATAAAAATTACCTTTGTAACTTTTGGAGTCCTTTACTTTTCTCTCTTAAACAGGGGTCTCTTAGCCATGGGTGGCCTTCCTGCCTGAGCAAAAGATCATAGCGTTCAGCAGATGGTAGCTGGGCAACCTTTCCCCAGACTGCATAACTTTTCTGCACACTTCTGTTTCTAGTCTGTGGTTTGCCCTTGCATCTTCAAGAATTGTTTGTACTTCCTTATACAGCACGTACACATGGGAGAACAGTATGAAGTTCCTCGGGTCCATGGTCTGCAGTACACTTAATAGAAAGAAAAAAGTAATTTCAGAGCAATAAATAAAAAGCTCCTATAAAGATAAAATGAAAAGATTATAAAGGTAAAAAGATGAATGTAAAGCCAGTCATATATAAACAAAAATGGCACTATAGAAGAGATGTGCACATAATCCAGTGCAAACAATATAAATATGGTGTAGATGTGTAAACATTGGTCATAGGCAGCGGTGGTGGTCAGACCTGAGATGTCAGAGTTCAGCAACCTGACAGCCTCTGGGAGAAACCTGTTCCTGACCCTTGACTTCATGATCAAGGTCTGACTCGTAAGAGTTGTGGGTAACTGTGTGTAGGCTTGTATTTCAAACAACTACCTACTTTAAGTGTCATGAAATGGATAAACAAATGTCACTGTGCAGCTGCTTTGTCCTTGGTGCTCGACTTTCTGAAATGATCTTGGTTTACTCAAGAATCTGCTTGTTGCTGAGAATATGGTGACCTGTGCTGGATGGTAAATGAGGAGCATCACTCCCCACTGCCTTTGTTTCACTAATTTTGTTGCAAGTTCTAACGGTGCTTTTTTGATGGGTGTGATTGTGATTACTTTTACGGCCACTGTTGACAAAGTTTGGAAAGTTTAAATCATCATCCCCGCAGAATCATCTCGAAGGAACAGATTGGACTGTCTGGTGTGGACAGGGAATTGTCAGTGGTGCGTGTAACATCCCGCATTAAGAGCTTGTGGCCGGTCCCAAACTTTAACCTGTGAGGAATGAGAAAATCCTAATCCAGTGTTTTCCTGCTTTTGTCTTTTAGAACTTTTTAAGGACACTATTGAATCAGTCTTTGGATTTAAATCTCCCTCCAGTGAAGACAACATGGAATCGGTAAGTGTTTACACTTTTCTTGATCATGGGAACCCTTGTGACGTGTTCTGCCTCTTTCTTAGTCTGTTGCAGCTTGAAGAATTTTCAGAAAATTGCTCTCAGTTCAGGCTCTTTCTGTTGAAACTGAGGTGCAGTGCCTTTTTGTTACATTTAAGGATAGGATGGTGAGCATTCAGTGATGCACCCAGCCACTTCCTTTCCATTTTCTGTAGACCATGAAAGCAACGTTCTGCAACGAATATGAGCACCCTGTGCACAAGTTGACCTAACCATGATGGAACTGGTTTCTTGAGTTATGGACAGTTCCAGGTTAGGAACGTAGCCTTTAAAATAGAGCTAACCACCTACATTATCGGAGATCACTTTCAGGGAGTCAGAGGAAAGATGGAGTGCTCAGCTGCTATCGGACGTCTGAATGCATGTGGAATTCAGCAAGATGCTGCCACTCTTGTGCCATGTCTTATTGGAGAAGGTGCTGGCTGTTACTGTCCTCCCCGTTTGATGCTTTGTTGGGGCTGTGCTCAGTGAATGCTAGGTTGTTGTTATGCTGGCTGGAAGTAAGTGCAGTGACCGTGTCCAGTTGTGATTCACAAGAACTGCCTGAAAAAGCCCTGAGCTGCGCTGGAGACGGCAGATGACGATTCTAGCTGTAAGCAGCTCAATTCTAATTCTAGTTGTAACGGTGTGTGTGTCCGTGTGCATGGCTGAGAGAGATGAACCGAGGGCTATCTGTGAGTGTCCTCCTGAGAAGGCCAGGAAAAGTGGGTCACTGCTTTGGCTCTCCCCTTACAGAGTGCGTGTGGTCCCTGCGGAGCTGCCTCCGTGTCACGTGACACCCTCCTCCCCCCACCGCCACAAGTCTCATCCTTCTTAAGCAGCCCCCGCTCTGCTGCCGCCTCCCTGTCCTCCACTTGCAGTCTTCCTGCAGCGCGACTCAGCCATTTACCATCTCTGCTTACTGTCACTAGAAACCAGGGAGGCGGATTACAGAGTGGCTCTGCGCCCCAGTGGGCGCCTTCTCACCCCCCACCCCCTTCTCCACATGTGATACCAGTCACATGGTTTCCAGACAAGCACCACCAGTGCTGTAAATCACCATCAGACTGCATGTTCAGCCGCTCTGAGTCCTGTAGTGCAGTGATGTGATTGGGTGCTGGTGAACTGAGAAAGCCTTAGGCTCTTGTGTAAGCCCCTCCACATGCAGTCTCTCTCTCTCTCTCTCTCTCTCTCTCTCTCTCGCATTGTACCTCTTCTTTTTTCTGTCCTTCATTCCCCACGTTTTGTAGCTGTGTATTTGAAACAGCATCTACTGAGAGTACAGGACAAGGTTGGCTCTGCTGATGCTGCGTTGACCTTCATATTTCTCTCTCTCTCTCGCTCTCACATTGTCTGTCTCTGCAATGCTTGCTGTGAACGTTTTTCTGAGCCGGACTCTGTCCCTTGCTGGGATTAGTCTGCTACGCTGCAAATGGGGAAGTTGTTGCTGCCAGTCATATTGCATAACTGGCATAGCCCAGGCTGAGACAACTATAGGGTCTTTGTTTGCCAATGCTGCTGTGCTCTCCTCTCAAGCCCCATGCTAACATCCTGTTAAAGGGCTCTGTGTGCTTCAGACAAGCAGCGCTCTGTGGAGGGAGATAGAGATTCACTGCATTTCATGTCTCAGGAGCAGGATGCTGTTTTCTTGTCCACAGAGAAGCGGCAACCTAATTGTCTTAAACCCTTATGTAACCTTGGGAAAGAGAGGGCAGGTGTCTGGAATTGCTTGGCCAGTCCAGTCCTTCCTTCCTTCCTTTTCATTGGTGGTTGCTTGAACTAAGTAGCACATAGGAGCTTTAGTTATGCCTGCATAAAATTGTATTGAAATACATTTCTCAGTTGATTTGGTAACCAAACTACTTTGGTTCCTTAAATGGTCATGAAACTATTATTCCTTAATAATGTGTGCTTTTAGAAAATTAGTGAGTTATATTTTTTGGTTGCTGAATTTTCATATTCATGCAGTTGATTTTAAGTCTGTACCAAAAAACAAAACGAAAAAAATGGATGTAAGGGACCACTGGGGTCCTTGTACCTGAAAACCCACATGCAGCCTGACAGAGCTGTGTATGTGTTGGAGTGCAGGGTATGTGCTTTAGCAGCACACGTTTCTTGCCCATCAAATTGTCAGTACTTTTATGCTTGCAACCCAAATTACTGTGGGGTGAAAACAATCATATCAAATTCAATATTTTGAAATGCTAATCCTTAGTTAATTATCATTGAGTTTCCAGTTCACATTAGTTCATTTTGGTGCTGAAATTGCCCAGGACAGGTTAAGATGCTGCACTGTGAGGCACAACTTGGGCAAAATGTCACGTTACGCCCTGGAAGCTCGATAGCTGTTGAGCAGCAGCTTTTTGTTGGTTAGGAATCTATACTTGTTGCTATAAAGGGGCTGCTGTGCCCTTAAGTGCTGGTTTCCACTGTATTTAGGTGTATGTATGGATAACCACAGTTAGTTCCTCTGGATAAACATGTCTGCTTGATGGGAAAGTAATAATATGAGTTTCTGATCCTACATATGTTGACCCTTAGCATTCATGACATTGTTTCTTGATGCCAAAGTAGCTCTGGAAAAAGAACACAGAACCGAGCTGTCGCTCTTCGAAAGGTGATTTTTTTTTTTTTTTTTTTTGCAGCCGCTCTGCTCTTAGGCATTTGAGTAGCACTTGAGAGGATCAGCATTAGATACATGATGCATGAGGATGAAGTCATCACCATGTCTGCTGATTGGCTCTGAACCAGCCATCGCTCAGCAAAAGAGCCAGCAAGAGCCTCTGGGGGGCGGGGGTACTTCTATTTGGCCTGTGAAGAATGCACAGGCTCTGACCTGAGACTTCCTTTGTTAGCATCAAACCAGTTGTATGCATGTGTACTTAAGCAGCCATATAATATCGCCAATCCTGACTGAAGGTTGGCATTGGTGCCAGATAGCAGCAAGCTTCTTTTTCACACAGTATGAAGCATCAGCCATTTTGACAGATTAGAAGTGGAAGAGTATTTGTTTAAACCAAAACTTTGCTGCTGATGATTTCAGAATGTGTGTGTGTGTGTGTGTGTGTGTGTGTGTGTGTGTGTGTGTGCAGTCAAGTCCTTTTTTCATATTGACAAGTTTACAGCTGGTCTCTGTGAATGTCTCTTTTAATTTCCCTGGACTTGGCTTCCCTATAACTGGCCCAGAAATGCAGATTTATGTGCATATGTTGTACATTAAATATCTATTAAGCTCAGAATGTTTATTGTACCTTACTACAGAGTGGAGAGGGAAGTATACAAATGTTTTTCATCGAATTCTAGTCCAGTCTGATAATATGAAAATAATAGGGATAATAGAATGGAACTTTATTGATCCTTTCAGCAAAATTTGGTTTATAACACCTGAACCCATAGGGCACAAAGCAAAATGAATAAATAACAAAAGTTAAAAAAAAAAAAAAACAATAAATTAACAACAAAAATAAATAGTAGAAAAGAAAATTGGTATCGGCCAAGAAAGTTATTGGGGCTCAACTTCTATAACTGTGTACTGGTTTGTGTTATGTACAATTTCAGTAATATAATTGTATTTTTCCAAAAGGAAACCTAAGTTATTTCATGTTTTTTGTTTTCGGTGCACTCATGAGCTCTTGTTACAGGCAATAAAACTTCAGTTTTTCTTTTTCAGCATTATTCTGACTTTTGAAATTACCTGCTATATTTTATTTTTGTACAGCATTGATCTAAAGCAGAGTACAGCCACAGTGATAGTTTTAAGTAGTCTTTGGTTTCATTAAAATAAAGTGTAATCAACTGATACAAGTAATGGCATATCATAGATGGGTTTGAACCTAGTCCTCACTTTGGGTGCTACAGTGAGGTACCTGGGTGTTGAAATGATTTGAATCCAACCACTGCTGACTGCTATGTTACTGTACAACAAGTCTCTTTATCAAAAATCCTCAGGAAACAGATTTTTATGCCATTTTTGTACATCAAATTGCGGTTACTATTGATGGTAAAAAGTATAAATAAAGAAATTAATCTTAACTGTTTTGGCCAGGCCATAGGGACTTTAGGCTGAAGTAGAAATTAATCTTTCACATTGAAACAAGTACAATGTAAATGCTTTAGCAGTTATTGTGCCAAATTATTTAGAGGCACGGAAGCTCACTTTGTACATGCGATTTCCACTTGACAGAGATCCCTAGGAGTGATCAGGCTGCCACAGCCGTGTGTGTGTGAGGGGGGGGGGGGGGGGAATCTGTCCGCCCCNGGGGGGGGGGGCGGGCGTGGGGGGGGGGGGGGGGGGGGGGGGGGGGGGGGAATCTGTCCAGCCCCTGAGCACTTTTTCTGAGTACAGCACGTATAGGTAGAGGTTGAGGCGAGGCACGGCCGACAGGTAGGACGTCAGGCCGGCAGGTGGGTCTCCTTGGAATTGCTCAGAACGGCAGATTGCAGCACAGCCGGGTGCCGTCGAGACAGCTGCTACTGCCCACCCCCCCTTCCCCCCTGTCACTGACACCCTGTCTTGGCCTGCTTGCTCATGTGGGATCAGCTGCTCAGGGGTCAGAGCCCTTCTTGAGCTAAAGTTCTGGAAATTGCCCTCGACTGACTCTTCCATCCCTGCAGCCCCTGAATTTGGGAAAGGTTGTGTGAGATTGGAGCACATACACTATCCCTGTGATTCATACACGCCCTGTCGCATGTGTGTACTGCACAAAATAAAATGAATAGCTGATTGACTGATGGGGGGGGGGGTGAAGTCGCCCCCCCCCCCCAATCGTTTAAGGTTTGGTGTTTAAAGGTAGTTTCCCACCATAACGGAGACGAGTTCTCCAGGTAGCTGAAATTTCAAGCCTTGGGACTGTTCTTGTTTTTTGAGAGTGTGACAGGATTAAGCAGGAAGTAAGGTTAGAGGCTCCCTCATCTAGCATCTGAGTCAGTCTTCAGTGTATTGCTGTGTGTGGCAAAGAGCTTTGAACCTGAAGCAGACCACTGGCAATGTGTGGCCTGGGCCCTCGTTGGCCTCAGTTGTGTTTACTGGTGTTTGTGACGCAGCAATGCAGCCAACTGCTTGCTGTTTGTCTTCTGCCTCACGTAAGTTGTATTGAAAAGCAGTGCTGTGTGCACTAACTTCTCCCGTCCTATTAGTTTTCTAGAGGAGCCAGCCAGTCCAGGGGATTAGAGGCAGTGGGGGAGGCACACAGAAATGAAGCCGGACTGACGTGCTGCAGCGTGAGACTATGACATATCTGTGCTAACAGTAATAATTCCTGCTGAATTTTCTTTTTGCACACATAGTAAGGTTTGTGAAGAGAAGAACCGGCCATAACCCAGTTTCTACTTTTCCCGCTCATCCTCAGTCCAGCACTGATACCATTTTCATCAATAGACCCCCCCCCCATTAGTGGTCTTGACAGCTCATGGAACCCATGGCCCACAGCTTACCCCTTTGCTTTGGCTGCTTAAAAATAAACCATATTGTTAAGTTGATTGTCAGGCCCTAAAACCTAAATCCCCTTAACTTTGGAATTCTTTTGAGTATTTTTTTCTAGTATTTTTAGGTTTCCTTTTGTTTCTTTGTATTAAATGTTGCTGAAAAAGAGGCTTTTCTTTTTTTCTTCTCCTGTTACGTGGCAGTCACTGGTATTGCCAAATTCAGTAGTTCCATGCTCCTTCTTATGGCGTTATATGCGACTACAGAACATTACAGTAGCAACCAAGCTGTTACAGCTGTCCCGTTTGGGCCCCCAACCACCTGCATGGTTGCATGGAGCAGAAATGGAGCACTTAGATCAAGCAAGCTCAACAGAGGACTGCATAAAACATATACAGGGCTGTCGCCCCATTTTGGGACCTCTTTGCTATCATTTGTGTTATCTGAGCTTTTATCTTTCACGTAGTTCTGTGTTTACAAGGAAGCTGAAAAAATTCCTGATGTAATAAATCAAATTGTAATGACCTAGTTTCCCTTTTTTTCTTTTCTGTCAATCTAAAAGCCATTAAGCCAAGATTAACCAGTGCTGACTATATCAAGAAGTTTCTATGAGAGGAATGTTATTTGTCTAAGTACCTGGTTAAGAGCTGTTGCGTAGCACAGGGTGAGGTTACTGCTTATGTGCATTTTCCTCCAGTGCTTGTGCTTTCTCTTGGATTTTACAGTTGCTGGGCGTGTTTGCTTACTCTCACAGTGTCCTGGCATATGGCTGTGTAAATATCCCCAGCTAAGAGATGGGCACCCCCCCCCCCCGGGTCTGAACCAAGTTTCCAGTTGTTGTGATAAAACTTATGTAGGCTCACTTTGTGTCAGATAGGGCTTTATCTGCCGCGTTCCTGTAGAATGTTTTTTTTTATTCCATAGGCACTTTATATTCCACGTATCTAGTGAAGCTCTATGCAACTTTGATTACAGTTTGCGCTGCCGCAGCCGATATCGTACACGTGTTTTTAACCTCCAGGCCCATGTGTCTTTTCCTCCTTCTGTGTGCTTTGGTGTGTTTTTGGCTGTAGATGTTTGTGTTCCTTTGCTCATTATTGTGTCTGAGTATCTGGAAGCACTAAGCTTTGTTAGTGGTTATTGCTACCATTCTTCCGGCTTTAGATGAGCACACTGATGTGGGATCAAATCTGGCCGCCAGCCGGGTCCGGATCCAGGTGCTCATCTGACTTGGTCCAGAGTGATGGCGGCCGCCTTTTGGTGCACTCTGTTCTTCCAACTCTTGGCGTGGTATTACTGCAGCTGGCTGCCTGGAGTGATCTTAGGCCTGCCTCGGCTTGCACGCCGGGAAGAAGTCATGCTTGGAATGGTAATTACCGTGGTACTGGCGGGCCATTTCTTTTTTCCATTTGAGGTTTCCATATGTACAAACTGATGATATGCTGACATATTCCTGATATTTTTGCTTTAAAAGGTTCTTGTTGCAAAATATCAATATTTAGAATGGTGGGAACAAACAGTTGATTAAACATGTTTCTTATTCACGTACGTAGGCCTTTACTAGTAAGGTCTTTAAGGACCATCCCCACACACTAACTCTGGTATATAACAGGAAGTGTGTCTCTGTCTTGTCTCCTTGACACTCTTCACTATTACTTGATTCAGACCGCACCTGTTTGAAGCCCTTTCTGTTTTTAACTCATTGCGCTCCATCAACCTGGTTTGGGGACTTTCCACTAAATTAGAGCTTTTAATCTAAATCTGTAATATTTATAGTTGATTGTGTGCTGAAACATTTGCATGAAAAAGGAATGCTACAACTTACATTTATTCATTTCCAGAATTTTCCCGTGAGCTCAGACTGTTTCTGAAGAATAGGTGCATTTTCGGTGTTCTCTCTTCCATTGTGTTAAGTTCAAGCATCTGTCAAATTTTGTTGAAAAAGACGACTTGCCTCTGGGGGAAGATGGAGATCCAGGTTCTGATACATATTGTATAATATGAATTTGGAGAAGTTGACTGGAGCTATCTTTATATATACTGTCATATGTAATAACAGAATGTATGGTTTCCTTTTCCATTGTTTACTGTCATGCTAGAAATAAGAAAAGAAAATGCAGAGTTTTTGTGTTGGTTAAGAAATGGATATTTCTTTAAGTGGAAAAAAGTGCCTCTTTTCCTGCACTGAATTGTATCTAAAAATGGTACAAGTTGATAACTTGACAGTTTAGACATGCTGTAAATTCACTGTTCATATTTTGCTGGGAAAAATTTCTTTGAGAAATATTGGAATGTGAACAAGAAGTGTTTGCTTAATCAAGCTGTATGTTTGTCCCCTGTAGTTATTCATCTGTACGTTACATTTGCATACATGCAACATGTGGAAACAACTCAGCTGTTTCTTGCAAGATCTAGAGGAAATCCAGGCATTTCCACTAACACAATGTCAGGTAAAACTTTTAGACTTATAAAGTGACCTGGGGGTAGATAGTGGGTCATATTTCTGCCTGTGGACAGGGTCTACGTTAGATGAGGCAGAGAAGTACACTTTCAGGCTGTTGATGCTGTCTACATAGTAGCTATGGGGGGAAAATATCCTCCTCCTGGTCATTGCTGGCCTTGTAGAGAGAAACATTGCACAGGAGTGGCATACACATAAAGGATGAGAAACGCAAAGATGTTGGTTCAGAGACCTCTCTTCTCTATGGTCATGTGTGGTTTGTTGCCTTGTTTTATGGAAGGGGGCCAGGAGCTCCAAGTCTAGTACAGTATTAGTCCCTAGGGGCTCAGTCCTTGCTGTTTGTCAAAGCTACAGTCTTCAGTAGAGAAAGATCAGCTATGAAACACAAATGTAGTAGTGATTTCTGTTTTACTGTCTATAGGTGAGCTAGGCTTCATCAGTGAAGCACACGATGCTGCTTGCATTGCATTTTTCATCACACCCTGTGCCTGCCTGGTATCTCACTGTCATTCATGTTTCTCTGTCATAATGATAGGGATGATTTGATGATGATGATGACGACGACGACGACGACCAGTGACGGTGTCTAATGACAAACCTTGTCGTACCAGGACAGAAGAACACATAAGCAAGGGATTAAACTGGTGCAGATGGGCTCATTCATGTAAACCATTTGGCTCAAGTATGCATGACTTAAACGTGTGGGCACACACGCATGTGTGTGTAAGTAAATGTAGCAAAATAAGAGCAAAAACTGCTTTTCCCCCAAAACCCATTGAGTGCTGTACTCAATTTATGTACAAATCCCAGTGTGTATGTGCAGTGCTTACATAGGCATCTGGGGGAGAAAATCAATGTGCTCTGGGGTGACTGATGAGAAGGCAATTCTAACAGTGACTTGTTGTCTATGTATTATCTTCAGGTTCCTAAGCTAGCCTCTGCGCTCTGTTTTGCATGGACAGTGGTACTGGCTCACTATTGGCACAACTCTGAATCCACCTTTAAATACTTATTTTTTGTCCACATTCCAATTCCACAATGCAGGTTGGAGGCCACTCTCAATATTCATATTGTTCTCTCTCTACTGCTGCGCTCACAGTTCAATACTCACTTCAAAGCTGCACATTCATTCCTTGCACAATTTACCTTGCATCACAGCATTGGTATGGAGGTTTGACCAGGGACAGGAGGGTGCCAGCTACCAGCATGGCTCCACTTGAGGGGTTTTGAACAATGGCAGGAATGACCTCCTCAATGCTGGGCCTTCAGTCATTATACATACCTAATGCTGGCTTTTTGAACAGAAGCCTGTTACAGCTTTGGGATCTGGTTTTAGTTTTGGCCTAGGAAGAGCCATAAGGATGAGAGATGCTTCCTCCAATTCTCACCTTGTTTCTTCTGAGTCTTTGAGGCTTGCAAAAGGATCTGTTGAAGAAATGAATATTGTTTACTTTCTTTGTGGATTTGTAGACTACAGTGTTTTGCAGTTTGTTTTTGAAGTGCAAAATAAATAGGTTTCTTCTCTATGATGTGTACCATCAGCTATTCTTTGTGCTGCTGACATTGTGGTGTGTGTGCGCGAGAGAGAAAGAGCTGTTCTCAGGTTTTCCGTTTGGCTTTCTAGCTTGTAAATATACGTTTCTTAAGCTGATGCAAACATGAGACTGTCTTGTCTACTGCTGTTGCAGCTGGTGTGGAATTCTGGGTAATACTATGAGTATGAGGTGGTGGCATATAGAAATGGGTGTTTACAGGCACCCTTGGTTTGAACAAGAATTGAGACCAAATTGCTGCAGTAGAAGTAAAAACAGTACCCAAGCTGTATGGTGTATGCAGGAAAACTGTGGATAGAAATTTCAAGATTTGAGATGGTAATTGAGCATTACTGATAGTAATAGCTGTGTACCGGATGTCTGCTGCTGCCCTTTTGCACCACACACCCTCCACCCCCCGGCACCTTAGCCTGTCATCCTTGAAGGTTCTGTTCTCAGGAGTTAGTCATTATCGTACATTTAAGCAACACACAGACTAAATTTACTTTGCAAAACTTCAGACATTATAAATTGGACATAAGCTCTGTTCATTTCTTTTTTTAAAAACTGAGTCAAGGTTTGTGTGGTCAGGTTCTGCCTGATCTGATTTCTGTGCTTAAAGGCTGGTTTCTACACAGTGGGCAGGCTGTTCAGGTCAGCTGCAGCCCCAGATCATGCAAATCTGGAATCAGTGCAGAGGTAGCAGCAGGCAGATTAGGCCGGATGTGATTTGTGAGCCCCCCCACTGTGGCTGGCTGTGTTTACGAGGAATAGAGTCTTTCTCAGTTCACCAAGTTCGTCAGGCTGGGAGCTCTCAGGGTCCTGCTTGTTTTCATGGAAGTACCTAGGAATGACTCATCTTGCTGGAACTGCAAGGTTATTATCATATTTCTCACTCCCTCTCACTGTGGGCAAGCACTCATTCCCCATGTTTTTCATGTAATTGCACTTCTCAGACACAATCGGCTTCTCTTTGACTTGTCGTCAGTTGCTAGGTTTGTTTCTCCTTTTACAAACCTGTTCAGATGCCTAGCAAAGACGTGAGATCTTCTGCAATACGCTGTGCTGGTCTCTCTTTCACAGGATATATACTGTCATGTTGAAGCTTCCTGTAGCAGAACCCTTCTGTCAGCTTTTGGTTTTTTCTCCCCCAGTCTTTTGCATTTTATGTAGTCACTGTGCTGGCAGGATATTTTACTGTGGAGTTTTACTGTGCTAAATTTTGCACTGAAGGTCTCATCCACAAGAACACATTTTGACACCATTTTCATTAATACTAACAATTTTAGTAATTGTTTGACTCAGACTTTTCTTTCCCCTGATAGCAGTTCATCTGTGTTGCCATGACTATTTTTGTACATTGAGGCCTAGATTTCGTCAGTCACATGCTTATTTTCAAGCTGCAAATTTAGTGATGTCTAAAGTGAATGGAAAAATTAAATAAATTAGGACTGTTTCTTTCCCAGCACATTCAACTGAAAAGTGTGTGCTGGGTAGATGGAAGGATTTTTACAAGGTGGCCACATATCTCCTGGGTTGTGCCTCTTTAGATGGTAGTCATGACTTAAGTGTAACACTCTCCTCTTTAAAGGAGTGGTTATGTGGACCAGCAGCAGATGAGCAATAACTGGCCTAAAGGTAGGACGCTTTGCTGGAGGTGATAAGTTCACTTACAAGGCTGTTAAATGGCTACTAATAATCCACAATGTGGTGTACAGACTGCAGTATCACAAAAGGACACAATGCAACGCCTACACATATTCGCAGCAGTCCTGAATATGTTTTGCTCTGTTTTTCCTTTTGTGTTCTTCAATCCTTTTGACCTCAGCGGTAACTGGTTTAAATCACCTGCTGTTTGAACTCTTGCAAGGGCTTTAGCTTTTCCCAAAATGAGCAGTGCTGACTACAAGTGCATTTTAGCGCAGACTTGAATGACTGGATTCCTTATAACAGAGCAATAGAGACACATTGCTGTTAGTATAATTGTTGTTTTAGGATGTTGGTAGGTCATCGTGATGAGGCTAATGGTCCTGGTCACCATTAAGACCTAGTGCTCACCACATTTCAGTAACAGCTTTGGGGTTCTGCTGGCACTGTGTTTAGAAGCTTGTCATCTTAGGACAGCAGGACTCTGGATAAGTGAAATGTACAGCACAGGAGAATTGTGGGTAATGTGGCGAAGAGAGCCGCAGGAACAGTGTCTCCGAGTAAGGGTAGAATTAGGCTTGTGTTACACTTGTGCCGGCCCTGTCTCCTATCCGTGATGGGAGGTGTACACCAGGGAGGTAAAAGGAGCTCAGGGCTCTGCAGCCATGCTGACAGGTGCAGGAGCAGCTGAAGCGGAGTCCTCAGTGGAGGATGTCGTCCTAATCTGATTTTCTCTGAAATTGGTTGTTGAGTTGTATTGCGGTCTAGCTCTCAGGCCACTACTGCTTTTAGCTCTGCTAGTGCCCGTTCCATGATTGTTATCACAGCCGCAAAATGCAAGGAGCTTTACAGGGCTGCTTTTCTTTCCTCTACACACAGTGTTTCTCTCATTGCTAGTAAAATAGCAGGGATTGACACACATACATAGGAAGGCCTGCCCATGGAACTGTGGTGAACATGTGGCTGTATACTCTGCCTGCTGGTATGCTGTCCTCACTCATACAACCAGGAAAAATTAGAAGTTGGCCCCAAAAGCCTTTCATGTGACTGCTGCTTCATGTTACACTTAGCATTGCTCATAATTGCACTTTTGTCACACAAGCGGCAGTTCCCAATGCACTCCTGGCCCTTTTTCTTTCTGGGGGAAAAAATAACTTCTAAGGCATGTGCTGTGAAATGCCGTTCTTTCAGAGTGATTATGAAGGGCCCCAAGCTCCAGGCCTCCAGCAGCATACACAGAGGGTTAATGCACGGCTGTTGCTATAGTGACCGAAGAGAGGACGCCTCAGCCGTGAGGGGGACGTACGTGAGGAGGAATGCGATGAGCTGGATCAGGGACTGAAACAGAGCACAGTTCATCTCTTAAGCCCTGACTCTCATGCAGGTTCACCTGTTTGTGTGTCACCCAGGGTGCTATAGTACAGGAGGTGTGTGTGTGTGTGCGTGTGTGTGTGAGAGAGAGAGAGAGTGAGAATGGGAGAAATGCTAGGTCAAGATGTTTTATGATTGAAACACCCATGTGAGTTTTTCATTGACCGTTGTTTCCTTTTTCGTGGTTTGGTCTGTGTAGCCTCTTCTCGCTTAGCTTTTTCACATATGAAACTATAAAGGATTACCGAAAACAGGTCGGCAATGTCAGTGACATGTACATAGACAAGGATGGCACTTGTTTTTGTAAATACTGTCTTGCTGTTGGTCACTGGGTGCTGCGGAGGTGAGCTGAAGAAGTAGACTATATAGGGGCACAGAGACATAGGGGATCTTCAGTGTTTGGAGAAGCTGCATCTCTGTGGCTGACAGTGTTTGCACAAATGGGCTTGGCGTTATGATAGCAGCATAGTAATGTTTACGGCTGAGTGCGAGACCAGAATACAACTGCTTTGGAGGTAGCCAGGCATATTTGTATATTACTGTAAAGTTCAAACTTTGTCAGTTTTATCCAGGAAGATTTAAAGTGAATATTTTTGAATTACCTCAGGGTATTCATGGGTGGTGGTTATGTAATCTTGTAATTTGTATATCATTTACAATACTTTTAGCTTGTGTTTTTACAGGAATGGGAAAAGGGGTCTGTAAGAAGGTGTAGTTTTTTCAGGTGAGCTGTTCATAATGTATAAATCAAAAAACGATTATTAAACACAAGAATTAATTCAAGCTACGTAGTGTTTGCTTATGAGAAAGCAGTGTGTGCTGCATCTAGTTCCAGCTTTGGGCCATGGGAGAAGAGCAGTGTATGGGACCAGAGGAATGCCACGGATTCCCTGCTGCCAGTGTTGTGGATGAGAGATGTTGTTTCCCTTCTGGTCTTCTTTCTGCCCCATTACAGTGTGTCCTAAACATATGGTTGAATAAGAGCCACTATTCTGCCAAGCTCTGTTGCCTGTTGCTCTGTAACACTACAGAGATGTTACCTGGTTGCTGCATGTGTTTGTGAGCTAGCCTAGTTATTGTACTGCAAAGCTGTCTAGCATTTTCCTGTTGGGGTTAGAAGGAGGGAAGAGATCCAGTCAACTTTGTAAAATATGGAGGGATGGTGAAGTGATGGATGAAGCAGAGAGACTGAAAAAAATCCAAATGGATGCAAGGATTTACGACACTTTCGAGGGGTTGGAAGTGATTTAGGGTGCCATTGCTCATACATTCACATCTCTTCGCTTCAGTCTCTCCCAGAAGCTGCACCCCAATGAGTCAGGTCAAGAATACCGAGTAGGGGAACTGGAGGGTGTTCTGTGAAGGCCAAGCCAGACTTGGCTGCCAGCAACACATCATCTACTACAGGGACAAGATGGCTAAATATAGCTGAGCTTTACAGGGTCATGTCATGGGATGACATAGAGGTTGAGCGTGGAGGGGGGGATGTATCATCCTTCTGTGGGCCTGGTGTAGAAAAGTGTTAGGGAGCTGATTCTGGACCAGCAACTGATTGTACACTTCTTGTTTTTATGCTAAATTTTGGTGCAGCAACATAGAAGACAGTAGCCTGTTATGTGGAGCATAGCATCAGCAGGGTGTGTGTCAAGCGTAAACTGTTGCAGTTCAATGTTACCTTAAGCTATCGTACTGTGGTTCACCTGCATTTGGATATGCACTTTAAAATAATGTTCACGCAACTGTTTAGTTGTCAAGCTCTGAAAAGATGTATGGTAGAGGTCGTCAGAAAGCCAAGGAATCGGACAGTGATATACAAAATAACTCGTAGATTGGCTTTTTATTTAATTGCTTTAAATGCTGTCAGTGGTTTTCAGCTGAACTCTACTTTCTCTGTACCCCAAGGCAAATGCTTTCATCAGGGCTTTCACTATCAGTACTATAGAAGGTGAGAGTGTGGTTAAACAGAGGCTAAAACGCTAGTAAACAGGTGTGCCCGTCATGTGAGTTAGCTAGTAGGTGTGTTTGTGGCCAGCTGCTTATCTTCACCATGTGAGAACGGAAGCGGACCGGGTTGGGGGTTTTTTGTACCTGGTGTAGCTTGCAGAACCAAGCTATACTTTGTGACCGACTGCTGCAGTCACATATCCCACAGGGCCAACCGTGATGTGTGCCTGGAGAGACCAGGGTGGGTAAAGCCTTGATAAAGGGACTGTAAGGTGGGGGAGGGTGTAGGTCTGCAGCAGGGACTCCGGCTGTGCTGGAGCTCGCCTCAAGGTCAGGGAAAGACGCGCCCATGTAGTCTGGTGCAACAACAGGGGTGTGGCCACTACAGAGACAGGGCTCACACAAAATACTCTAAAGGAAAACATTCTGCGTCATTAGAACAGCAGTTTAACAGCCATCTTTTCAGTCTCAGCCTATTTCTTTCACACTGCTTGAGATACCTTAGTTTGCTTTCAGTTTTGTAAATGGGTGAAACTGTGCACGTTTGTGTGGATGGTGTCTTCTGACAGCAAGAAGTCATCAGCACTGTTGTTGGCATGTTGCTGCCAATGTATTGTTCCCTCCACAATTTGCTGGTGGTTTCAGAGCTTTTCAACACAGCAGAAGTGAAAAAGGAAGCACAGCGGTACTTGTCGCAGGGCAGGTGGCCGATCTTGGCTGACGGGAAGCATTGCAACAGAGCACAGCGGTAATGGTGTTAGGCAATGCAGTTGGGGGGGGGGGTGATGTGTATGATTTCTTGGTGTCTTGACCAAAGGCAGGACATCCATATGGTGTCCAGGCTCATTCTGCACCCTCCAGAACCCTCGGTATCTCATCTTCCTACCATGTCATTCATTGCCTTTGCCTGCTTGAACCATTGTTAATGTTTTACTCAATCATTGGCATTGGATTGTTGGGTGTCTTCTTTTGTACATGTTTCATTTATTTTGCCTCCCTTCTGGAGGACCAGTTTGTAGATCCACAGCCCAAGTTTCCGGCATCTTCCTATGTTTCCCCTTTCTGAAGAAATGGCCTGGTGGGTAAGCAGTTGGGGACAGTTCATGCTATATCCTCTGCTCTGCTGCACTCATGAAAGCTTTTCCATTTGGTAGTTGTTCCAGGGAGCTGAAGAAAGGAATTGACAGCTAAAAGGTGGTGCTTGCGGTTCAGCCAAGGAATCAGATCTTTATGGCCTACACAAGCAGTGTCTGAAGATGGTTTGTCTCATGGCGTTTTGCGTGTAGTTGAGTTGCTGCAACTCATCCTGGCTCCTGGGCAGAACGTTTCAGAGTTGCATGTCTAGGGGATTTTTGTGCAGTGTGTGAAAGATGATGAGATGTGGTTGTGACCAGTGGCTGAAACGTGTACCCTCAGTAGCAGTTCCTAACTATTAATTTCCCCCTGTCAGCCAAAGGAAAGAAAAATGTCCTTTCACCTAGTGACAAGTAGTTGAGGCCAGAGGGGATTTTCAGTTAGGAGTGTAGCAGTGAGTGCTGAAGGGGATGAGACAGAAAATTGTGGGGGCAGTAGCCACAGCACATACTCTTTCTGTGATAGATTTATTTACATTACTGTTGAACCACCACCAAGTGGTTCTGAGCATGCAGATTAGTCACTGTCAGGAACACCGAACAGGTAGGGTCACAGAGTAGCCATCTAAACCACTGCAATGTCTACAACAGGCTAACAGTTGCTGTCTGCCCCCATAGTACTGCTGCTTATGGCTTACAATGACTGGCCCTGTTAGAGCTGTTGTCAAGACCTCAGGGCCTCCCTACCTTCCCACGCTCTAACTTTGGGAAAGCAGTGAACACTGCGGCACAGCCAGCTCTTCCTGTGTTTTTACTGTCCTGGGTCTCTGTTCCTTCAGGAAAGCAGCTTCTCACAAACACACACAGGGAGACATTGGTTCCAGAGAGCAAGGTGTTTTGCAACTCACTCTCCTTGCAGCCAAGTGCTGGAGTTGTTTTGGCTCAGGTCTGTGTATTAGATGGGTGGGGAGTTGCACATGGTAAACATGCTTGAACAAATTTGCAGGCTGTGTAAGAGTTGCTCAACAACGCTTGTTCCTGAAGGACTTGTTCTAGGGTTGCGTTCTCGTGACTTGTTTGTCTACCTAGCGCTTCTCTGCAGATGCCAGAAGGAGATGTTTCTCTCAGGCAAACCTTTGCAGTAGGCCTCAGGAATAGTTCCTTCCCCCTGTAGGGTTGAGTGTTATAGTTCAGTCGGTTAAAACATTGTCCTCAGGACTGTAAGTGCAACGCGCGCGCACACACACACACACACACACACACACACACACACACACACACACACACACACAGGTGTGTCTGTGCTGTCCTTCAGTAGATAACAAACTGGTGTCCCTTCTGGCATTCTTGTCTATTTTTGACATGGATGGTAGAAAAACCATTCCACATATGGTAATTATTTGATGGACGCAATTAGGTTAAGTTGTGTGTTTCTGTGCTGGCAATGTGTTCAGTTTTCCCAGTCATTCCAGTCTGGCTGCCGCCTCTCTTCAAGTTGGAAGCCTGCAGACAGACTGGCTCCCAGAACTCCTTGTCAGCTGGAATCAACAGCAGTGTTTATATGTGGAGGCTAAAGCATCATCTGATGATGGGGCTGCCTCAGCCTTACCCCATAAGCAGAAATGGACTCCCACAACCCCCTGTTCTCTCTCTCTCTCTCTCTCTCTCTCTCTCTCTCTCTCTCTCTCTCCCCCCCCCACTTTTGTTATCCAGCCCCTCTCTTACTTCCTGCTCTAGCTCATATTTCCCTGTAGCCCCCAATTCGCCCACACCTTCCTCTGCCCAGGTGGTTTATGTTGGGATACTTATGCAGATGACATTCCACTTGAGCCCTTTTATTGATGGCACATGTGACTGTCTTCTCCTTTAGCCAAAATCCTCATCTTCTGGATTTTCTTTGTAGCCTCAGACACAGACAAGCTCCCGTGGCCTTCCTGTTAAATGATTTCCAGCACTGTTATATTTCCCTGTGGTCTCTGCATGTCTAGTGAACGCTGCAGGGTTTTACTGGGTTCTGTGTGAAACGCAGATGTCTTCAGCCACAGCATTTGCTCTGTGCTGTATGACTGTGTGTAATGTAGGTAAAAGGGATATGTGGTACTTTGTTTGGTCTCAGAAGTATGAGCAATGGCATGTGGGTGCCGATTGTTACAGATGGTCCTTTCAGCCTGAGCAATGCTTATTGACTCGTTGAAATAAGACTGACAGATGTTTCTCACCAAAGTTTTAATGTGTATTTCCCACTTTTCCTCAACTTTGTAATTTCTTGTAGGTGTATATTTTGCCATGGTTGGGACAGGGGCAGCGAATGGCAGTTAGTTACTTTTTTGCAATTGAGGAGCTTCTGAGAATGATGTTGCGTCCGAGTCTTCAGAATTCTGCCTATGGTGGAAAGGCGATCTTTATAAGCCTGCTTTGTGTGTCAGCTCATATTCAGTATCTTTTGCTCTTCCCCATACTTACTTCATACCCCCTGCTGTGATGCTCTGCCGCTTCCTCTCATTGTTCCATCTCCCCACACACAGCTGTTCTATGCTCCTGGTCTATACATCTCCCAGCATGCCTGGGGCTATGCACTGGGCTAGGGTAGGGGGTTGACTGCATTGCACACTGCATTGCACTTGTCCCCCACTTAAAACAAAGTTCTCTCTTAAACAGCAGTGTGCTCTGAGGTACAGTATTTGTTGTGCCCTTACCAATACTGTGGAAGGGAGAAATTTCCTAATTTTAAAACACGATAGCTCTACAATGAAGCACTGCATCATGGGATGCTAAACACTAATGCATTATTCTAAATACCATTAGCCGCCTTGCACATTCTTGAGCACGGGAATTCACGAAAAAAGTTTCAACATACAATTTTTCAAATTTACTTTCTTTTTAGTGTGCACTGAACGCCCTTGCTTTTTCTGCTGGCCGTTTTGGCACCTGTATTTCTCACCGAAACAGAGGTGTAGCAAAAGATGGAAAAAAACAGAACTTTTGCCTACAGCCACCAGCACAGTGGTCCACTGTTCTGGATGGAAGAAGGGGCTCTTATCCTCTATGCTGCTGCTGAAGTTGTCAAATACTGGTGGTTTTGAAGCTATGCTATTCTGTGATACTGCCCTAGGAGCCCATTTTGACCTTTACTCTTGTTTTTGCATTCAGGTTTTTGGAAAACTTGAAACCAGTGTTTTGTACCTTACAGATGGCCTTTGGGTGCCCCCTTCCATAAACCCTGCTGCTGGGGTAAAACTTCAATTTGAGATGCAGCAGTCATAAGGTTCAGAAAATCTGTGCTAATGAATGCTTGTTTTCTGCAAGTGTCTTTCTGTATTGGCTTTATGGTGATGGCAGCAGAATAAATTTAAAAAGCCCCATAAAGCTTAAAGTAAAATCCTTTGACTCAAAAGTCTCATTTATAGACACATGTCCTGTCCGCTGGCTGACCAGGGGGCTGCCACCAGTAGACTCTGTACAGTGTCAAGCGCCTAATGGGCTAGAGCGTAATTTGTGTCAAGGGTTTCTTCTGAAAGGGCTGTCGATATTTCACCGTGGGGTGATGTGCTCTTGCTGAGTTTGTTTAGAATTCTCTTTTGCACTGATCAACAGCAGGGCCACCTAATCATGGCTCCCTGCTGTCAGAAGTGCTGCATGGACTTGAAGTTAATGGGCTTACTGCACACTTCATATTGTCTCCTCAAGGCGGGTCCCTGACGTGCCGAGCCAAGGTGTCTAAACAACCACTGAGATCACCTTGACTTGTCAGTTAGCAAACAGGAGCTGGTGTTGCGTCTTGTTAAAGACTCTGGGATGTGTTTGGAGTAGGAACAGAAGCTGAAAATAGCAGCATGCATGTAGTGTGGGAGGGTGGGGCACAGCTTCTTCTGGGTAAGAGGGTTATCTGTTCATATTTGTGAAATGGACACATTTCTTCTTCTCTTGTGGGACCTTTTGTGTTTGTAGATGTTTGTAGTGTCTGATAAGATCATTCCCACTCTGCCTCCCTCATGCAGCATGTGCTGCACAACTTTGTATGGGAAAAGAAAGGCGGAAACGACATGGTTCTTGGGTTACCGCATCCAGGGCTACCATTAATGGTAGCAAAATACTGCAATAAAGCCAACTGATTAGAAATGCGTTGCTTTTTCCTTCTCATGTATGCAAACACGTCTGTGGCTGCACTGAGGGCTTCTCTTGTCTTTAAACCAAACCTCAGCTTTGTTTATGGAGCTTGATATTGTTTTGAATCACACCTCTATGGATATTTAGAGCTGTTACAGTGGGAGGAGGGATAGGGTGTGGAGACACTGTCCATTACATGTTGCTAGGACGATGTCATAGCAATGATGTCTCACTACGAGCTACAGTTCTCACTGGTTTAGTTTACACTTCTTTCTTCTGCCTGCCTCTATCTTTCCCCATTCTCCATAATACCTGTCCTCTGAGTCTGGCCTTGACTTTCTTCTACCTTAGCCTTATTCTTCTTTGTTTGTGTCCTGTTTATGTAATTATGAGCCCTTTCCCTGTGTATATCAAAATCATGGGAATATTCACATGTTTGATCAGAAGGTAGAGCACATTTCTGCACTATGTAGGCTGTGGTGACTCATGGTTTGAATGTTCAAGTGCCCACTTGTGTTTTTTCCATCCCTCTCCCCACTTTGAACAGTCTCAAAATCAGTTGGATGAGTGTAGAGTAGTGATGATATGTTGTGCATTATGTTGAACTTTGCACCTATGTCACAATGTTGTGTTATCTGTTGCCAAAGTTTGTTACGGTTTTTATGGTCTCTTATGAGACATGCCATGTTTGGCGAATCTTTCCAATAGAATATAGAGGTCACAGGAATCTGACTCAGAATTCACACTCTTGTTACCTCTATCTATGCCTGGACAAAGTCTGAACTACATAAATTAGTTTGACTGAAGCAACAAGGAGGGTCGGTCTGTTCTGAGAGATGAAATTGTAAGCAAAGGTTTTTGAAGAAATTAGCATTTGCTTACAGCTATATTATGCTTGATGTTTGCAACAGTACTTTGTGAAACACAAGTGTCAGTATTGGTTAGTCATTCATAGATTGGTTTTAGGCCTCTTTCAGACCTTTCTGCTTGCCAGTGAACTTCCTTTGTTTCTGCCTGACCTGCATGAAGAAAATTGCCTCACTGAGAAAGACAGTGATGGACTTGATCAGTTTTTGAACATACTAGGAATTGTATGGGCTGTAGGGCTTAATCCTGAGATGTTACCCTTCATTCCAAGACTAAATTTTCCATCCTTGATCACTCATGGCTGCACGTGTCCACGAGCCCAGCTAAAATGGTGCCCAGAATAAGCCTTTGTGATAAATCCTGTCTTTCACACTTTGGACAGGCAGTGATTGAGGTGGTTCTGTTATGAGCACAAGGTCACCTGTGGTGAATGCACCTGTATGTGTGTTGAAGCCTATGAGCAGCCAGTGCTTGGGCAGCTGAACAAAGTGTTTGTTTATAGCTTCAGGTGAAAATTCAACTTATTCCATTAGGTCTTCGTATTTGTGCCCTTGATAGTCTCATCCGGATGTTTGGTGAAAAAGGAAGGCAAGAATTTCTTTCTCGATTTTGTCCAGTGCATGTTGCTGCCAAATGGTGTTCTGTGGGAATGCACATGTGGTTCTGCACCTACATATGAATCTAGTCCTTCTGTCCAAGCAGAGCACGACTTCTGGCTCATCATTGTCTCTCCAGTCAGCAGAGCCTTGCTGTGCCCCAGCTCTGTTACGCAATGCCCGTTGCTTCAGAGATGGCCTGGGAATGGCTGCCTTTGAAGGAATGTGGTGTGGGGAGCAAGGCTGGGGGCGGGAGAAGGGGCAGGCGGCTGCTGTGGGAGTTGAGGTATGGAAAGCCGGCTTGGAAATTGCTTACTGCTCTGACCTACTTTTCCATTCTGCGTTGTTGTTTCTTTCTGTTTAAACTGTTGTGTATAGTTCTGAGTGTGCATGCTGGTGCAAGCTATTCCTGATCGGGCAGGCTGTATGGTTGCTTTCAACAGTCGCTTGACCTGCATAGGCCAGATGGAACTTTACCAGACCAAACAGCCTGGCTATAACCCTAAAATTCATTTACCATTTACAGTATTGATTGAAGCCCTACGTGCGTGTCCTTAACTGCAAACACAGCAAAACGAAATGCATATGGGTTTGAAATTAGGCTGATTCAGCTGGGTTTGGATTTAAGGCAAAACCAGACCTTTGTATGCGGGGACAGAAGCTGGTTTTGTGCTCTCCAAGTGTTGGTAAGCATATTGTTTCCCATTTCTTGGCCACAACAGATTGGCTTCACCATCTGAGTGGTCTGTTGGTCACAGGAAGGTGGACACCAGGTTTCTCCCCAGTTACTGTTTTCATTGTTCCATTGACCCTGACCAATCTTGTTAAAGTCGTTCTGACCATTCGCTCTGGAATGGTACACAAGTCTGACCAGTTGCTGCACAGCACTGCCAAATTAAATCAGAACAGTGTATGGTGTCGACCTGTAATACTTTAGGGTGTTGGGTATACTTCATGCTTAGTGTTTTTACTAAAGCTGTGGCTCTAATCATGATTTAGATGATTTAGGCCTGGGTAGAGCTGTGTGTCTCTGCATTGCTCCTGCTCATTGTTGAAGTCCACATGTTTTTAAACAGGTCTCTATGGAAGCAGCAGGCATTGGCTGTGAACTATTGAAGGGAAGTCCCCGGTGATTAGGGGCTTAAACCATGCTCCCTGATGAGGAGCATAAAGACAGCACTTAGTATACAGCAAACATTCTACTGAGTGTCACTTTCTCTGGTGTGGTACAATTTCTGTGTTTAGCAACTGAGATTTCATCCACGAAGGCAAATGAATGTTAAGACATGAGGTGAGATTAATTTTATTTGGATTTATTTTTGGTTTTCATATGTCAGGGCATTCTGTTTTCATGCGTTCATCCTTCTGGATGATGGTCAGTCTTTTTTGTCTTCAGGTGATTTCTTCTAATACAGCATGTTAACTCTTTGAAGAAATATCCATCTCTTTGGCTAATTGCTCTGATAGAAAGATGGATGCACAGCATATTGAAGAAATGTGTGTACCAGTCCTTTCTGCTGTTGCAGGTTTTTACCATAGTGGATGTGAAAATCAGAAGTTGCAGGTCTGAAAACTCGCTCCCGTGCTTTTCGCTCCTTTGACTGTATGGCAGAATGTGTTGGAGCAGAAGGTTCAGGATTTCTGTTAAATGGACTTTCTTTTACTGTCATTGTATACTTGTGAAGTAGGACACAGATTTATCACTCCTTGTAAAGCCCCCTTCCCACCCACCAGGGCTTGTCGTTCTCTCCCGGTCTTGCTACTTCTGCTGGTCCTTCACATCATTCCTGCTGCAAAAATCAGGCTCTTAACAGCAACCTGAAGGACAGCCTGGGCTTTGTGTCGCTGAAGCCTGTCAGTCTGCTCAGACAAATGACTGAAACCCAATAAGGGTGTAGCATAATGACACGTTGGCTATGTGGCCCCTGTCAGCCTGTTTCAAGCCAGGACTGTCTTCTAGCATGACTTACCATGGTTAAGCATGATGGGACAAGGCCATCTGTGTCCATCTGTATGCAAGAGAAATGTAGCTCTTAGCGTTTTGTCAAGATCTAAATGCCTTTAATGTCTGTATTTGTTCATTTGAAGCATAAAAACTTATGTATTCTGAAGTTAATGTATGGTATGTCCCAGAAAACCAGAAACTACTTTATTCAGAGACAAAAATTTACTCTACTTCCAATGGTTTCCACAAATAATGGAAAGCACTGAATTGTGAATTTACTGAATGCATTGTGTGAGGATAAATACACTGATTTACACACACAGTCAACAACATTAAAAATCCCTCCAAGTCTTCCTGAGGGTACTGTATACAGGATGCTCATGAGGATTATTTACTCTTATGTTGAGTCATGCAAGAGACTGAAATAAGTGCTTCTGAGCTTGTCCGAAACAGGACAGTTTCGCCTAATACGTGAAGAGTGTACTAAGCCATGTTTTAAGCTGTTGAAGTTGCGCTCATGTTGTGCTCTTAGCTGAGACCCATTATCCAGTCTAACATGCATGACCACTGAGGCAAAAAATGAAGTTCACTCAAACTCATAGAATGCTAGATGACTGAAAACAGAAAAATTGACTATATTTGTAACACTTGTAGGTGCTGTGCCAGCTCTGCAGGGATGCTTACAGTTACAGTCCTTTTTTGCGCTGATTTCAGGGAAGCGTAATGAGATATACAAATGTACATAAAGACAAACGCATTCAGAAACGCACCTTGTTTCAGTGCTAAGAAACCATGAGTTGGTGGTGAAGGTGACAGTGGTTTGCAAAAAGTCCCTCTGCATAGAATCTTTTTTTTTTTTTTTTGGAAGGCGGAGCAACCCTGATAAAAGCTTCAGCTCTGTCACCCACTCTCAGCCTAGCAAGACAAGTACCTGTTGTACAGGGCATCTGTTCTTTAAATGGGATTTTGGTTGGTTTGTGGTTCCCACTCTTGCCCCAGAAGCCTCTGTGCTTGGAGTGTCCACCGAACTCAGTGCAGAGCTTTGTCTGAAATGTCACGCTACTGCGCTCATGTTGTAATACAGCACATCCATGTTGCCTGTTTGCTTGGTCCACCCAAGCACTTCCTGTTAAATGTTTGATACCTGCCGAAGGTGAAATTTTACAGACAGGAATTAGCAGAGAGGTAGTCATGCTCAGCAGTGTTGCACAAGAACTTGTCAGGATTTGTATGCATACTTTCTGCATTTTTGATTAATGAAACACATTTATTAAAGCGGCTAACAGACAGCTATCCGGACCAGTAGATAGTAATTGCTTGATCTGCTCAGCCTGAGCATTGATCGGGATGAAGGGGCCTCATACACCCGTGTGCAGAGGAACACGCCAGAGAGAACATAGCCTTGGCAGCTTGATGAAAGATGCATCTGCAGCTTCTGTGAACCTCCTCATGCCACTATAGCACTGCCTCTGTGTTTGCATGCAGTCAGCTGGGGTGTCACTGGTTGTGCTCTTGTTGGAAATATCAGATCATCTCTGGGAGCCGAGAGAGTCAGAGGGAAGCCTGGTATCAAGTTGGATCGAGCAGCTCGCGGCGTTCACCTGGATCGTACGCGTCTACATCTGTCTCAACGCATGTCTATGTTGTGCAGATGTACGTTCTTCACAGGCAGCTCCCAGGAGGTGGAGCTCTGACACGCTGGTCCCTGCCCACATCCTTGCCCTGCTCACCAGCTGGGTTGGCTTTCATCCTAGCACCGATGCATTATTCATATGTGATTGGAGAGGCCACAGCAGTCGCTGCCAGGTCTGTGCAATTACAATTCTGTTTGGTCCCCGGAACTCACTCACAGAACTCGTCGTCCCAGCCAATGACCAGAGTGCGCGTGCTGCTGCATCCGAAACACACCCCGTCGTGTAGCTGCGTATGGCCTAAGGCTGCCATCACGTTGTCTTCTTCAGACACGTGCACAATCTGTGTGTTTTTTATTAAATGTGCTCATAGCTGTTAGCTGTATTGCAGGAGTTTACAGTGAGATCACATTTCTGCTGTTTTTGTCTACTGGTCGATGCCTAATAAGGAAAAAACTGCATTCGCAATCTTTTAAAATAAGCCCAAGTAGTTGTCTGTGGTGTCTCAAAGCCAATGAAAAAAGAGCTAGGGAGTGTCCTCCAGCATGTGTGCATGTGTGGCTTCTGATGATTATCTGCGGAGCATATTCGTGCTTTGTTTTGCGTAATTTTATCTTCACCTTGATGTGGACCTGGCTGCAAGTTTGAATTTAAACAAATGCAGTTAAAGATTCATTTCTCTAAAAGTTCTATTGTTCCTGTACTTGTGCTCCCTGGTTTGTTTTTCTGATACGGTCTCTGGCCGGGGCATTGCTCTTGGATGGGCTTAATGGCACCCAGCTGGCAGATGCTGTGTACTTTGGGCTCACTACTCTGCCTTCCTGTGCTGAGGAACTAAAGCGGCTGCAGATGAGCAAACACTGAGAGAATGATATTCTGTATTCCACGCCACAACCAAAGTGGATGTCCTCAGGATGATACAGGCCTTGCTTTCAGCTTACAGTTGAGGGCATGTGCCCCCCATGGATACCCGTTCTCATGCCTGCTGCACACACTGCAAGGAAGTGAAAAGCAGCCACAGCAGTACCGGTTCGAGTGCAGACAAAACAGGTTCGACAGCATCTGTCAAAGCTGTTAAAGGCAAATGCTTCTGCTGCTTTGGTTGTCCACATTAGTCTTTAGACAATAATAGCATGACATGCAAAGTTATTTAAATAACAGAGATTACCTCTGAATTTGAATGTCTAACTGATGCTTAAGGTTCAAAGATCAGAAGGATTTGGGTTTGTTGTACAATTGCCTTCAATTTATGCAGTAAAAATACCAAGGTATGCAAACAGGTCAGGTACTCGAGTCCCTAAAAAGCAACAGAGTAATAAATGTGATGTCAAAGCTGAAAATTAATAATGATGTTACATTATTTTTCACTGGAATACAGGAAGTTAACTGTTGTCAAAGGAAACACACAGGCTTCCCGTTTCACGCCGATTTCCAGCTGTCCCTCCCAAAACATTTTCTGCACACTATTCAGACAGCAGTGGCTCATGAGGCTGAGCATCCCCTGACAGTCTGAACATCCTGTGGGAGCTGACAGCTGGAGCCTGCCGTGCTTCACCAAAGTGTTCTTAGCACTTTTGTTTCTGCAGTGTATGGAACATGGTAGGAAAGGAAAAACCTTATTTTAATAAGGAATCCAGTCATTAACATCACATCTGCATTTGAAAAATAGACCTAAACTCGTCCAGCTGCTGTTACTTGCCCATGGCGATCACAAAAGAGAGAGCCTTCACTTGCCTCTTTAGAGGGGTGTCAAGTTGTCATGACTGAAAACTGACCTTGTCTACCTGCTGGTCTGAGACCAGTTTTGTTTTTATTTTAATTCAATTAAAATTAAAGTTACAGGTTAAACAGATTTGCCATAGAGGTACATTTACTTTCTGCAGACGCAGACCTGTTAGCTGGACTTCTGCTGCTTTGAAAATTCATTTAAACTATTAATGGTGTTGGACTAAAATTTCAGCTAAACACGGAAATGTGAAGCTACTTATTTTTAGTATTGTTTTTACTTAATGGTTGCATCGTAGGCCTGAAGGTGCAATCGTAGATAAATATAACTAAACAGAGAAATTCTGAAAATGTTCATATGCAGTATATATTATAAAATAACAGACCAAACATGTAGTTGAAATCAATAAAACACATTTCTGAGGCATTAGATACATTAAATACATAAAGCAAAGTAAAATCTTACACAAAAACATCACAAAGAAAAGATTTGTAACTGTAGAATTAGTCTGATGCGCAAGCATATGGACAATTGAGTGTTTTGTTGTGTGTGCCTAAAAAAAAAAAATCACCATATTCAGTTCATGAAAATTCATGAAAAGTAAGTGCAGAAATAATAAAAACAGATGTTGATGGCCCTGTAGCTGCTATGGCACCGGGGCAGAGACCTCAATGCTCCTGGTTGATACTTAGAAGGACAGCTGCCTGGACTGGAGTCTGCTTGCATTTCTTCTCCCCTTATTTGTCCATCTTTTCCTGATGTTTTCTTTTTTGTATTCATTTCATCTATGTTTTGTTGTTGCCTTTGAATAAAGTTTGCTCAGACTGAAGAATATGCGTCCATTAAAAGCACTCTTGTAGATTGAAAGAAAAGATGGTATTGTTTTCATGGATGTTCTAGCCTTGAAGCTGTGTCCAGTAGGACAAGGACATTTCACCTCCAGATTCAACTCTACTTGGTCCTGCACAAGCAGAGTAAAAGCGGACGTGCTCTCAATGTGATAATGTTCTCTGTTGTTAATATACTTATTTTTTTCAGGAATAAGAACACTGCATTGTGTGTACACTAGTCAAATGTTCATGTTGTCATTTATGGCATGTGTGAAGTGGATTAAACATACAACAAGTTGCCGTAATTGAGTAAATGCTGCACCAACTCACCTGTGTTTAATGATCATGTTATTAGGTACTTCTGTCTATGAACTTCTGTTACCTTAGCAACATGACACTGTGGACGGGTTTGACTGTTGTGCGTTGCTCATGAACCAATACCATGAGATGGAGCAGGACGATCTTTATTATCAGGAGTTTTTGTTGCAAGCAGGCCAGGTGTGACAGACAGCACTTCTTTTTACTCAAACTGCCACTGAGGCCACTTCTCTCTTAAAAAGCTGGGCAAAAAGAAATCCCTGACCAGTAAAAATGTATGTAGAAATTATGCCTGTCTAACATGTGAGCTTGTGTGCGGCTCGTGTCAGCTTTAAAATCAGCATAAGTCCATTTGTTACCTGCTCTCAATTGACAAGTTTTAATGCAGTTAGGGGACAAAGACTGCCTTGTTGGTGACCCCTTGGCAGCCCCTCGCTCTTAAGGGCGGTATTAAACTGGCCATCATGGTTGTCCTGCTGCTGCCAAGCCTTTCTCTGGCAGTCATGTGGTATGACTCAGTGAGTGTGTGAACAGTGTAAGCTTTGGCGGTGTCCCTACATGGTAGCATACCTTACAATGAGATTTACTGTTGTGGAAATTATTCGTTGCAATTAAGGGAGAGTATATAATTTCCCCGGTATAAACCAAATATATATAAAAAGGTTTATGTTCAAGGATGAAACTGTGAATCCACCCATTCATCCATATTCCTTAACCTCTTGTCCTAGTGAGGGTTGCAGTGGTCCAGCTGGGACAGCAGTCCATCAAAACTAAATTTAAGTTAGTTTTTAGAATATTTACAGATATTTAGTTTTGTGATTGGCAACTGCCTACAGAACTTTAGAGGGCAATGATGAACCTGACACAACGTGGGAGACATAAATACTTCAGTGGTCCAAAAATGGACATGTTCTTTTGCCCGCCCCTCCCCCAAATGATAATTTGTATTTGTGTGAAAATTAACAAGCAAATGCACATAACCATATTTTACAAACACTGTTATATCTTGCCGGTTAACCTGGTTAGTCACCACAAACAAATTAACTGTTGCTATCCCTGTGTCAAATGGTAATACTATAGCACATAGTAGTGGGAGGCAAGGTGGGTGCAGGCAGGTGCAGGGCAAAACTCAGTCTTGTTGTGCTGCCTGATGGTGTCCTTGAGGAAAGGCTCTGCAGAAGTGTAGGCATCTGAAGCTCTTGTTAAAACTGCCATGGCTGAGTGTGTGTGTCTCCTGTGGTTCCTCTCACTCCTGCCATTATGGGCCATGTTTTATTATTGGTGCCCTTATTGCTGTGCCCTCTCCACCCCCCCCAGCAGCATTTATTTATGTGGAATTAAATTAAGCCGTGTGGACAGGAAAGCTCCAGTTACTGGCAATAATACAACCAAGCAGCACACTTGAAAGTGAATAACATTCCCATTAAGGTGACGACCTGGATCGCCAGATGGACTCTGGCGCAAGTGACGTGGCCTCTGTCGGGGTAACTGTGTGCAGACCCCCAGAGTTGAGGTCGGATGAGTTGCATTTACATAATGGGCCCCAGGTGGAAATGATTATATGCGTCATGTAGCCGCGTGTGCTGGTGAGTGTAGAAGCTGCACGTTTCCATGGAACCCTGCAGGAGGCAAAGAGCACGGAATAAATTAAGGTGGACAACACGATAGTGTTGTTTCTTCAAAGATGTGACTTTAACAGATTTTTCGGTGATATTACACCCCCCACCCAAAGAAGAATGATTCATTGCTAGCACTATCAAAGAAATGGGCGCATCTAGACAACCTTTGGTACATATTATTGAAAGATTTCGGTTAGATGTGGGATGAGCAGGAGGTGCCATTTACTTTTCCTGGGATCCTAGGCAGGGTCCTCAAGTCCTGCACATTTTACAATTAATTTTAATTAGCACCTGACTGACTGACACCTGGAAGACTGGTGACATGACCAGTCCCTCAAGGGCTTATCCAAAAAAGCTGGTCTAGTTAATTAAATGCGGTTTTCAACCTGATTGCAGTAAGACCTGAAGCGACTGAAAAGCTAAGTGGCTGTAGATGTGTGTAGATTCACAAGTCTGCTGTTAAAGTATCTCAGGCCTGTTTTGTTAGTGTGCTGCAGTGTGATATGTGTGTGTGAGAATATCTTCCCACGTGCAGGTAATTAGGGGAGAAAAAGGCCCTCAGTCTTGACATCATCAGTCAGTGCAATAGTGCTGAAGTCCTGTAAAGACAAGACCGTGAAGACGGAGATAGAATACCCCCCTCTCCCTCGTCTGCGATGCCGGTGTCTGCAGTACAGGCAGTTAATCCTGCCTGTGTAGTTGACCGGGTGAGGTCCAGTGATGCCCTACAGAATATCCTTGTGCAACCACCCCACTGACCCCTGTGAGAAGATTCTCGCTGAGCAACCCCATTGGCTTGGTCTGTTAACCATCTCCTCCTGCCCCCGTCTCTAGGCAACAGTCTCTGTGTTTTGCTGAGACTGCGTGTCACTCTCCCCTCAGCCCATTCTGGAGATTGTGGTATCTGAGGAGTATGGAAGTCTGAAAAAGAATATGACAGTCCAGCATAATGAGGAGTTTTTCACACCATGCTCCCTGCAGCACCTTTACAGGAGAGACGGTTAGCCATGCCTGGCATTTAGCTCTCCAACATAGGTCAGTCCGGAACAGAACCTCACCCATTTGTCTCGGAGACCACCCCTGTAGGTGGTGATCTCGGTTCTGTCTCACGTACCATGTTGAACCAAAGGCAGAGTGCAAAGTCCTGCCTCTTTCTACACCCAGTACAGTACAGCCAATGATATGGGAACAGCTGACTAAGACTGGTTGCCTGGATACCAAACTAAAGGCTGCCGCAACGTGGCTTGGCTCGAATAGGCCCAATGCTGAAGAGCAGAACTGCTGACCTCTTTGTCATCTGTCACACAGAAACAGCGGTGCCCTCCAGCCCAGTACCATATCCCATAACTAGAACAGAACAGCCCTATTTTCATTATACCCAAGTTATGGTGAACGCTCATGTAATAATTGTAACATGGAGCATGAGTGAGGCAGGGCGTAAGTGAGAACCTCAAAACAATTGTTATTGTAGTGGTTCAGGAGGAAGAGTCTGTGTGTGTTTAGTGCAAATTATGAACCAGAAAGCATGCAGTTCTACATAGATGCCGTTCTTCTGCTTCCCCACTGCCTGTTAGTCCCCTCTGTGTAGTACTGGGTTGCTGGGTCTCTTAGGAAATGTGGCTTTAGTGAGAGGATGTTCTCATTTGGTTCGTTTGGCCAGCAGTCCGGCTTTATTACCCTCCAGAAATTTTTCTTTCCATTGTTTTCAGATTACAGTGCTTTACCTGTAGTGCTTGCTGTAGAGCATGCCCAAGTCCTTGTTTAAGGCCGGAACAACGTTGTTCACACAACACCTGGTGCAGTTGGTTACTTTCCCACAAACTACCTTTGCTCCAGTCAGGGCAAGCCTGTCCATGTGACAGTGATATTCGGCTGCCAGTGGCATGCCGGCATTCTGCCTGTGATGTGGGAAAAACTCTCGTCGTTCACGTGTTGATGTTCCGCCTTAACTTGTGTATTTGTTACTTGGGGGAGGCTATCAAACATTAAGATTATTCTCAGTTGCTGTGATGGCCACTACAAAATGCATTTTGAAAGTGAGCATGAAACTGGTTTTGTGGCTCTTTTCCTAGATTTGGCCTTTTACTTAAACGGTTACTAGATTATTTACATAATGATAAACATGATTACTTGTATACGACAAAACCTTGCTCATTGAATCAGTTTGGGTATGATGCCAATCATGGTGTATTTCCCCCACAATCCTTTGGGAAGGATATTTAGCATGTGACAGTCACCCACCCTTCGTGTAAATGTACAGCACAGTGTGTTGGCACAACCATGTAAGAGATTCTGACAGCCCAGAGCAGTACTGTACGGCGTAATTGTATGTATGCAGATGTGTACCAACCAAGTTGTACTATTTCTGGAGCACTGTGCCGAATACGGTGTAAGAGGGAACCGCAAGCAGCAGTCGAGCTTGGGAAGTGATGGGGCACAAAAGCCAGAGGAGAATCCCAGCTGTTGTCCTGTGGTCAGCCCTTTTGGCCGTGCTGCCATGGAAATGCTGAGAGAAGGGCCACGTCTCCCACTGGACTTGTACTGAGGTGAAAAAAGTAAATGTTTGCTTGTAAATTTGTATTTAAAAGTGTTGAGGACAGAGTCAGTATTTTGCTAGCAGGAATACTTGTAACTGACTGACAGTTTGAGGTTACCACCTCCTCAGTACAGGGTGCATGTGCGGCTTTATTTTGCCGCTCTTTTTTTAAACCTTTTTTTAACCTTTCGGAATGCCACAGGTTTACCGGGCCACTGTCACCCCTCCAATCACATTAGGCACTGCTTCTGTCCCTCACATGAGCCACATTTTCTCTCATGTTAGCAGAGCTTGTGTTCCACATCTTCCTAGTGAGACAAGAGCTCAGCTCTCAGTGCAGCATCACTCTGTCACAGAACTATCAGCCAAAGCAGGTTTTAAATCGCCACAGTGAGGAGCTCTGTTGCCCTTCCAAGCCCCGTGCAACAGATCTTAAAACTCATTAGGCTTTGTACATGACTTTACTGTCAGAACCTGCAGGATCCCCCAAGCGGATCAGAAACTTTAATAACACTCAACCCACACATAATGCCCCTGCTCTCTGCATCTGTTCCTTTTTTTCCGTATATCGTTTGTCAGAAAAAGAAAAAGCCACACACGGCATGTCAAGGAAAAACGTAAAAATGGGGAGAACGTTTAATAAGTGGCTAAAAAGAAGGAGTACATTTGTAAGAGATATGTAAGTGTTTGGAGTCATGGATCTATACAATCTCTACACTTGGGGTTGAATTCCCATTTTGGGGCCCCAGTTGAAAGAACTCTTTCAGCAAGTGACGATACCCCACCAGGAACCGTTGGAAAAGTTGTTCAAACCCGAGTGCACCTCCACCCATAAGGTGGTGCACTAATAATATGCGATTCACCTCAACTTGACTCGGTAAACAACGTGTTGCTGCCATTCTTTGTCGCTTTGTGCAGTTGTTACCCTTACAGCTGGTTATTTTTTACTAGCCACAGAACATTAATCAAATTATGTTTCAGGGTCCAGCACATCATCTCCTCAGGCATCGAGAGGCGCTGGAGGCAATGGCGGTCAACTGGCCTAAATACTGCCTGGGTCACATGATTAATGGATCCAAAATCTGAATGTTGAGCTCCAGGCCTGCAGTGGCCCCCTCTTGGACTGCTGTGTGCATTTTCATTGTGCTGTGTAGTCTTTTTATTACTCTGCCCTAAAGCTTATATACAATCATTCTGAGTTTTCTACCAAGAAAGTAATTTGTGTTTCTCTGTAAGTTTGTCACTTAGCTTGGCCTGTTTCTGTTGATACAGAATTTACTTAAGAAAATCCACAGTGGTTTTAGTGTTTCAGGACAGCATGTTTGTATGGCTGCGCTTTGACACTCCTCCTGTTACCTCTGTGTTCAGGAACAGCCCGTTGACAGTGCCATGTGTCAGTTTTCCATAACGTAGGGGAAGAAGACAGAGTCGGCAGTACACAGTGAAAATATATCTGAGATATAAATAGCTACCTTTTTGAATAGAACGGGAGGCCGGGGGGTGGGGGCATTGCGCCAGAGGAGTATGGAGTGCCAGTGTTGACTGGGTAGGAGGGAGAGTGACAGGCTTGGGAGGGGTTCTAGCCAGATCCTCTCCAGGCTGCCTTAGAAAAAGTGTTTTATGGATGTGAAAATATGCAGGAACTCTTTCCGTGTTGTTTACTCATACTCCACCAAAGGGGGTCATGCACTCGGTGCTGCCTTTGCTCTGTCTGGAAAACGGGCCGGGGTTGGACTAGCTGTCTCGGCATGTGGCTCTGTTATTGCCAAGCCATTGCAGTGACCCTCTGTTTTTACTCTTCGTGCAAAGTTAAATCAGACTTTTTCAAAGCAGAATTATTCATTGAAATGGAAAGTTTGCTTTTGTGGTCTCTGGTGGGCACAAAACATAATAAACTAAGTTCACTAACTTCTGGCTTGCTTCTCTGTGTCTTCCCATGACAGACAGTGGACGACGATGCAATGGAAGCGTGAACGCGTGAATGAGGTTTGGCGTGGCGATAGCTAAACGATGCCCAAAGGTGGGGGTTTTAAAACGCCCCAGCTGGAGGACTTCCCGCTCAACACCGACATGGTGGAGAAGCAGACTGGCAAAAAGGTAAGCCCGGCCTCATGGTGTGACCCCTCCCACAGTGCCATCTAATGCTGACACCCCCCTACCAAAGTCACCACAGTGACTGAAATGCTAGCTTAAAGGCATCAATGGTATGTGCGGTCCGCTTCTTGGAAATCTTGTAGAGGGGACAAAACATACCTACTAAACATGTTCTACGTTACATGTAACTAATGGGTATTCAATGTGCCAGCAGCACACTTTCAAAATTTTAAAGAACATAAGATGCTTTGTCACTATTAAACTGTTTACTGTCATTGAAGCACATTGCAGAAGATCTTTAATATGCTTACCTGTTATGTTGGTGTAATGGTTAACTACAGATGGCAGAAAACATTGTGAACTGTTTTTGAACAGGTTATGCATTTTAAAGAGCAGTTTTGATTAAGGGACCCAGGTCTCTTTAAAAGAGTGCAGCATTCTGTGTTCAGCTGCGGTCATTTTCCCAGCACTTGTGCTTCCTACCGCACTGGAAAGGCATTCCTAAGCATATGACAAGAGCAGGAGCGTTTCAGAATTAAACCTGAGAAGAAAAATAATTGTGCTGTCATTCTATTATATTTTTCTGGTTTGGATGATAGAAAGGAGTGCAGTTGGTGGCTTTTTTTTTTTTGAAATAGGATTGAAATTGTTTTTATATCCTTTTTCTAGTTGTACTGAAGAGGTTTGAAATGTAGGTCTGTGGTTTGTGTATGTGTGGTTGTGTGTTTGAGATCTGTGTAGTAGATGTGTGTGTGCATATGGTTTGTCTGTGGAGTGAATGTGTGCGCTGCAGTGATGTGTCGATGGAGACAGGGAGGTCCGAGGTCTGCGTGAGGCCACCGCCAGCAGCAGCGGAGGGGCTGAGAAATGGCTTGTGTGCGTATGTCAAGCTTTCCGCACCGGATTGCATCAGACGCGAAAGAGAGCGGCAGTGTTGCTAGGCAACACACAAACATGGCCAGTCACGAAGGCAGCTGAAGCAAGGCAGCTCTGGCCTTCCAAAGCTCAGTGGAGCCTGAGACAGCCCACCCTAGCCACGTGTGTTGTCAGGCTGTTCACAGGGGGCTCAGAGTTTGTTTCCTGGCCATTTCTGTCCTCCAACCGCCTGACCTCTGCGTCAGCAGTATGGCACTGAGGGTAGCTCCAGTTTGCGTCAACTGACCTTATCAGCTGCTGGGTGTCTGAGGGTAAGGGACGGTTTTGGCTAGCAGGATCCCAGAAGGGCCCTCTTCTTCTGGTACAAAACCTATGTGGAGGTCCAAAGCCTGCAGGAAAGAAAGCGTGTTAAGTCCTTTTAATTGGTATTTAATATTGTCTGTGGGATTGTGCCAGACAGGAATTGAGCTGGCTTAGTTTGTTAGCAGAAACTGATTTTTGGGCAAAGGGGAAAAAGTAAAGTTTTTCTCCCCCCAGTTTTTAGTCCACCTATATTTCTTGTTTATGTTCCACTTGGTGTGTTTCTGCATTTGTTTTGTTCACAAGGTTTAGGTCTAACAGCAGATAGTTTGGTGTTTCAATACCTTTTACTCTATAGGTATAACAGCGTTCTGGTGCCTTATGTATTTACGAAGGAGTTTAAAATGGGCTTTGCTGGGGGCAGCTATACCGAAAGAACTGTAAGAGTAGCAGTGCGGGGTCTTCGTGCTTTCTGGCCCAGACTCTTCTGGCTTCCAATTCCTGTCAACCTCGAGGCCCAAGACTGCAGCAGTCCCACCCATTTGGGGCTCATCGCTTTGTCCTTGGGCATCGGGAGGAAATTCCATGCAAAAAACTCATGCTCCACAAATCCTGTAATTGCTGGAGGTCAGTAGCAGCCATGCAGATAGGCCTCAACTGTGGACACTGCACGTAACCAAACACCCTGCCTCTACTTTCAGAAAGCATCACTCTTAAACTGTACACACCCATCTCTGCTGCAAGGCACTGGTTGAGTCCTGCTTCAGAGTGTAATGCAAGTGTCGTCACTGCTCTCTTTCAGCCTTGTTCCTCAGTAGGGCTTGACTGCACTGTCTTTCTCATCATGGGAAGCAGAGAGCTTCTTCAGGCTACACCTAAGTGTGTTCACTCTGTTTAACACTCCCCAAAACACAATTACTTAATGCTCGGAAATGTTTGTGTTATGAATTTAGTTGTGGAGAAGCAACAGATTCGGACAAAACAGTGATTAGCAAGGGTAGTCACTCCTGCCCTTTCCTTCTGTCTGTCTTGGCAGGATAAAGTCTCTTCAAACAAGACTCCAAAATCAGACCGAAGTGATGGATTTAAAGAGATGAAAGAGAAGGCTCCGAAGAGGAAGTTGCCATTTACCGCTGGAGCCAATGGAGACCCGAAGGATTCTGACTCAGGTAATGGGGGGGGGGGGGCGTCTCGTGACATAGTGCAACATGGCAGATGGCAGCACTGCATGCTGGGAGATGAGAGAGCAGCTCTGGGTGGCAGAGTTTGTGTAGTCAGCCTGCAGTTGTTTTGGTTGTAAGGAAAATGTATTTTTCTTTTTCTTGAGAATGGTGGCCTTGAGATAAATAGGATTGACATAAGATCCTCACACCGTCTGGTCAGATGTTTCCATCTCCTGCTTCAGAGTGTCACTTGCAGCTGCTAATGGACTTCTGGTGTTGTCAAACTGAACTTCATAAATAATGACCTGTTTGTTTTCTGACTTTTTGAGTGACTTATTTTCTTTGTACATAATTACTGCCATTGTATATTTCAGTTCCTAGAATTACGCTCTTAATGTTTGGTGTAAAAAAAATATTTGTGCAGAACCCCATGTATTTATAGAACGTAAGCGTGAACAAATGACAACGGAGGTAGTATTCTCAAATGCTGCAGCAGGGTTGTGTGAAGGAACTGGCTCAGCAAGTTTTTGTTTTCCTCTTTACACAATGCACCGTCGCCCCAACACTGGCGGAATCTGTGTACCTGAAAGGGAACTGGGGCTGAGCAAAGGCCCGGTCAGCTGTCTAGTCTAGAATGTGGGAAATCGTCCGCAACCTTTATGCTGAATCTCTTTGCTGTTCGGCACGAACTCTTTGTTTTCTACTTTTCTTGTTTATCACAATGGACTGATTGTTCATTGTGATTCAAATGAGGGTGGGGGGTGGGGGGTCATGAGCTTTTTGCCATGCTGCCATTGTGTTTTCCCCTAGTTTGAGCTACACTGCAGTTGCAGTCTACGGAGTTGCTCATTCACACTGACTGACCGTGTCTTTCTCTTTAACCTCTTACCATGTTTCTCTGTTTTTGTTCCATGCGTTTTTCGTTTCCTCTCTTTTGGTCCGACTCAAACCGTTACCCATTCTCCAGCACATACACACTGCATGTGACTCACACTCAAACACACATTCACCCACTTAACCTTATTATGTTTGCGTCCTGATGCATCCTTGCTTTGTTCTGAACAGTCAGTTGTGAAGTACGATTTGTTGAATTGTTTTATTGGACCCTTTCTCTTTGTTGTGACATGGTGACCTCACTCCCACAGTAATGACCCCCTCCATAACCCCCCACTGGAGTGTTATTGATACTGTGTCTTATCCTGGCTGTTTGTCATCATTTATCCTGTTTATCCTGTTGCTTTTTTTGAATGCAGTCTTGACTCTTGCTCACTCTGCCGTGCGTGCATATGCACACTTTTACCCAAGCTTTCTGCTCTTGCCCTTTCCCCATTTTGGGACCATTGGACCATAACCCTGGCCAGGGATCCTTTAGCATTCCCAGTTCCCTCTGACGTTAATACTGTTTCCCCATCATCTACAACCAGTGACTCTGTCATGGCCTCTCACTCTGCTCGCTGTCAAAATTTGTGTTGTTCCTGTCCCATCTCTGCATTGTTGCTTGCTGCCTCTGTGTGCGAAAGTCGATCCCAGCATTGCAGCCCCAGCCGCCCCCCCCTCCTGCAGGGCTTCTAAGCAGCTAGTGCAGATGTGTCAGGGGTCAATCCTCCAGTTGGCTTTCATCTAATTGGTGATAGAGTGAAACGGCCATGGGGGTGTTACCAGGGGGTATCTCTCTAGAAGGGGAAAGATAGCATGAGATTTGAACATAAAGTCAAGTGATGTTCAGGGTGTAAAAGAGTTGAAGTGAAACCATAATTTTACTATGAGCCACAGTGGTCCTTTTCTTTCAAGTGTAGAAAAAGGAGGAAGTTGTTACTGTTGGTTTTGGTCATCACTCTTTCTGCAAATCCAGGAGCAGAGAACCAACAGTGCAAAGGCTAGTAGCTCTGGCCATGTGCTGCTTTAGATCTAGGAATTTCTTCCACATCACTGTGCAGCTTCTTCTGCAGCCTTGAGGGGTTTTGGCTGGGAAAGTCCAACAAGAGAGTAAGCATGTCAACGTAGTGATGTGTGAACCCCAAGTAACACCGCTCCTGGCTTTGTGGCTGTCGTTTACGTGGAGTCCTACTGTCTCGTGATGGTCGAGGAGTCGAGAAACATGGCCCAGTTCCCTGTCAAGGAAATTGGTCAGTGGTGGGGGTGTGGGGGTTGAGAGCTACTGAAGCTTTTTTGCTGCAGCTTGCACTGGCTTTCGCTCACATTTCACACAGTTTGCTGAAATCTGCTATGCTTTTTAGGAACTTTGGTTTTCATCTACTAAAGGACAAGGAGCGTATGATGCAAGCAGTGATGCTGCTTTTGAGCATTGCGTATGTTGATGTATCGCTAAAATATTGGGGATTACTTGACCTGTAGAATGCACACGACGGCCATGTTGAATGCCACAGTGACCTAAAGCATTTTGGCCTGAGGACTGCAGAGCAGTGAAGTTCAGAGGGAGAGGTTATTGAGGATAAATAATAATGAGCTGTATGGAATTTGCCTCCTGTTAGGCTCTCCTGCAGAAGTTGTGGGGAAACTCTGCCAACCAAACGCAGCTCTGCTGGTACCTCAAGCTTTGCAACTTTTGGTAATCAGGCAGCCTGCTTACACAAACAGTTGCTCGTGTCTGGAAACCATCATTTGTGTGCTTTCAGAACTTGCTGCACAGAAAGCGAAACAGCCTTTGTGGCTGATTTTTTCAATTTGGTCTTAAACATAGGTGCCTGAACAGATGAGCAAAATGGCTAATAGCAATTTGACGTATTCTTGTAACTGCCACATCTGTTTCGGAGTGTTTTTAAATGTGAATGGTTCTAATTTCAGAAACGCTCACAGGGAATGGACTACGCTAGAACTCGGATCAGTTTTGTGAAACTGCTGCGCGTTTTTGCTAAAGATTCTAGTTAGTTACAAGGTGGAAGTAAAGGAAGCCACTAACTTACTAGATTAATTACTCTTTTGTAGATAGTGTCAGCAAATGTTTTTTTAGCATCTTTATTAAGAGCACAGTCTCGCCATAAATGTTACTGATGCAGATTTTCAGCTACTAGCTCTGTCTAGAACACTTCAGGCAGAATGTGTTTGTAAGATTAAGTTCAACAAGTAGGCAGTGTTCAAAGTGAGATAAGAAGGCTAACCTAAAGTCTGTTGACCGTCTCACATGCTGGAAGCAGAACCCATGTCGATGGTAATCTCTCTCTGGTTGTACTTAGGGTTCAATGGTTGTTGTGGTTTTTGCTTTAATACAAGATTAACATTATGTGGCCTTCTGTAGTGATTTTCCCAGGTGCTGCCTTTGCACCATTCCCTCACCAAGATACAGAAATGATCTGCCCCACTTCATCCTGTCTAAAACTATTTTTAATGAACACAGCATTTTTATGGAGTTGTTTTTGAATGCGTGCTCATCCGTCCATCCGCCCATCCATCCAGTGGGGTCCTATAAAATTGGACATTGGCATTACAGTTGTTCTGTATAAAACACCTTTTATTTGTGGTTATTTAGTTCATTTTAGGTGATATTTTTGAGGCAGGGGGCAGTTTTTTCAGTCTGCACAGAGCACTATAGCTGTCCAATGAGCAGGTCCATATGTCCTCAGAGATGCTCAAACCTCCTTCATAGCACTGAGAAGGAAAGAAATCATTAATGAGAGGAACCATTGCGAAATAATGGATTTCTTCAGTTAAGAACCTGAAAATAGGAAGTACAGAGATCAGTAATGACAGGAAAAGAAATCTTTCATCTCGCTCCAAGCTTGAGTCACAACTGCTGACCAAAAAGCAAAAACCATTTGTCGAAAACACAGGTTGTTGATGGTGAAGGTAAAAGTGGCAAGCTCAGTTCAAAGGACAAAGCAAAAGCTGTCATGGCAGGTGCAGTAATTCTGAGATTTGTACACTTGAAATCTGAAGGAGAGTCTAATTCATTTCCAGAAATGGAAATGAGAACAATGCTGCAAAAGCAATGATTGCGAGAGCAGGCTGTGCAGAGGCGAGATGTTTGTGCATGGTTATGACCGTTAATGCCACAAAATGCCAATAAATGTAATTATAAGCCAATTTGTATGTAATTAGATTATTAATAATTTAATGGCAATGTGCAAGTAAAAGTTGTAATACATAACTGAGGGATGCAGACAATGATTTGATAGCAATGCTCAGAAATTGCACCAATACTTGTAGTGATAGACACAATAATGTATAGTTGGTATAAGAATTGGAAAAGACTGCTTTCATTTTTTCATTTACCCTGTTTAGTTTTGAGACAAAGTTAAAATTTGAAAACATGTCAGACAAGACTTGTTTGCTTTCTAAACATGCCATTACCTGATGTTGTAATGTTAGCTGAGTATAAAAGAAATGGCAGTTGGAAGTTACAAGTGTACTTGACAAGAATGGTCATGTTAAACATTTGAAAGTAAGTGGTGGGTTGAGTGGGGATCGGTGCAATTCTGGGCTCAGCGACACATGTTTGTGCTCAAAGTGTCTGATCAGTTAATTTCTCTGTGCTCTATTTTCAGTAGTTTCTACTTATTGCATGGTCAGCTTGTGTGTGTTCAGTATGAATTCTTTACCTAATGTTTTTGTATACGTTTATAATTAATATTAGTCAAATTCCTGTGTTTTTCAGCTATATTTTGGTTTATAGACACAGATGGTCACTTTCCTATTGCTCCAAGGCGGTCTGCTACTGCAGCCTTCTTCAAATGAAAAGAAAATACTTTAATATCATACTTGAATGTAGTTTAGCAAATAAAGCATCTGAGAAGCAATCTAATAATATATAATTATGAAATCCACTTGGGTGAAGGAACAAATTTGGGAAGTTGTCATTTGCAAGTAGAATAATTTGAGATTTAGGCAGTTGTGACATTCTCTCGGTTTGTTTCAGGGGCCACCTCAGTCCTCCTGGCCCTTCCCCTGTGTGGTCCTTCTCCTCTTACCACGAGTGCCTTTATATCCCAAAGAGGATTATGGGTTTTGTGGCTCACACAGCCCTTGTAGCTGTGCTTGGGTTCCTTTATTGCCTTCATTAAGAAAAGATCAGTGTGTTTTCAATTCCCAGTGTTCAGTGTTACACAGAATATATGTAGATAAACAGGGCCAGTGATTAGCACGTGTTCTGTAGCAGAGCCCTCAACCACTGTGAACACAGCACTCAGGCTGCTACAGCTCTATATGCACAAATCAAGTTGTTTTCTCTTGTTAAAAAAAGGGCCACCCTGCAATTTCATTTCCTTTCTACAGCACCTCAGAAGACAGTGACAAAACATCCTGTACGCACTTCATGTCTGTTCTTCCTTCATTTCCTGTTTCCTGTGCTTGGCTGCCTCATGAGCGCAGCCTCACAATCTGAGGTGCAATGGATCATGGGACCTCTCTGCAGCTTTGTTTCGGCACAGCTGGTCCGGCAGCAGCGGTTTCCTTCTTTGTTCTGATGCGCGACACATGTTGAGCAAAAGTGTGCGCTGGTGTCCCGGCGTGTATGGCGGTGCGGTAGACAGTGTAGCGACTGAGGGTGGGAGTTTTCTAAGAATAAACGTAGGAGTGAACTGTGTCCACACACAGGGGCTGGAATGAGGGCACAGACTTGGGCGGAAAGTCCCTTCTTCAGGGCCCCAGGTCCTCCCTCCCTCCCTCCTTCCCTCAGCTGCTGTTCCAAATGCCCACACTAGTTTGTCCACTATAACCAGCAGGTTTGTGCAGCACCGAACACAATGCTCATATGGCAAACAAAGCATCGTTCCCCAAAACAAAGCGAGTCTGTTGGGGGCAGAACTAGCTTTTATGTAGTCTTTGTCACCGTGATGAACACGCGAACTGGTTGGGCTAGTAGTTCAGGCCTGTTGAAGCACACGTGCCCTCATGGAACAGGTCTGTGCAGTTTAAGGAGTGTTTATGCCATTTGGGTGGGAAGGTTACAGAGAAGTATGCTTGTCATCGTTTTCCACTTGGCAGCATTCGGTTGGTTCGGATTCTCAGTCCACCAGCTTGAGCGGTTTGTTGCAGTAAACAGTCTGCCCACCTCCATCATAGGAGGCATTTCTGCTCTTGAAAACCCAGTGACTGATGGCGAAGGGGATGGGCAGAGTGTTGTGCAGTAGACAGTACACCTCTGGCACATGATCCCCTGTGGCCCATTGTCTCTGTTCCTGCTATTGTGGCAATGACACAGCACTCTTTCCCCGGCCTGGCCTGTGCCTGACACAGGGGGGAGTAGCCTGGCCCCTCTGAGGACACACGAGCTTGGGGACACCAGATCTCTTCCTCAGTTTGTCTTCCCGATGGGCCAGAGCTGACGTCAGGGGTTACAGAAGTAAGCTCTTGCCTTTGAAGAACATTCCTTGGGAAATCTGTTTTCTGTCATTTACCTGGACAAAACCAAAAACTTTTTTCAAAGGTTATCTAATGTTCATTTTTCTTTCCCATCACTCTTTTTCACACTTGTACATATATTCTGCTTATATAGACTAGACAACTGTGACCCCCCCCCGTTCTCCCGCCCGTTTCAGTGAGATGTTTCATACATATGCCATTTTTGGTACTTCTTGATGTCTTATTTTTATCCCTTGTAATCTCTCTGGAATTCAGGCTAGCCCTCCCTGCTGTTATGCAGTAATTGTGTTTTACTGTTATCCTGACGCTGTTCCAGCTGTGCACATGTTCAGGTCCTCACACACAATCATGCAGGACTGTTTGTATCCATCAAAGTCACAGAGTTCATGTTTGCCTGGTCCAGAATGGTGCCTCCCCCCAAGCGGCGAGGATTCGCTGGATTTGCAGTGTTGCTTCCTGACAAGCTTTAGGAAAATCCAGGCGGTTACAGAAGTGCACAGCACATGAAAACAGGCTCTGAGCCGTCCATAATGTGTGGCACTTTGGGGCCAGGGGGCCATGTATTGTGAGAGGCCTGGAAAGGCTAGCTCTGCACTTTTCTAGCCCCCTCTTCTTCCACAGCCTGAAAACATGTTTAGACTGCCTCTGTGGTTCATGTTATTTAAGTCTGAATAAAAGGAATGTGCCTAACTGCATTTAAAGGGTTGGGGGTGAAAGTTAGCATAAGCATTTACAGATGTGAGGCAAACTTCAGCAGCAGCAACTGTGCAGTGGATTCCCTAGAAAGCTTTAGTCACCAGAAACTCGCAGCAGCACATTTCCTCTTCCTGTCAGGTATTGGATGAAAGAGCGAATAATTCCTGCTAAAATGGCAAATTTACCGTCGGTCTAGGGTGGCAGTTGTACTTTCTGCTGGTGTTCGGGTGAACCTTAACACAACTATGTATGCGTGGCCTGTGCTGTAGGACTGGTGTGGGGGGTTGATAGCGACTCTGCTGAGATGTTGATGTGTGTTTGCTTAATGGAAGGGTGTGTCTTTGAGTGCAGCTGTCACTGTCCTGCAAGTTGCCAAGGCGATGACCTTGAGCACCAAGCTTACAGTGCTGATATCCCAGGGCTAAGTCACACCTTTAAGGGAAACAAGCCAGCACATTTCTGGCAGCTCTGCACCTGTCTGCTGCTCTCCCCCCTTGTGTCAGCTAGAAGATGGTGTAGTCTAGCCGCCATTTTCAGGTTTAGGAAGTAAATGTCGAGTGTTGCACGCTCTCTGGGCCGGAGAGGGCAACGTGTCAGTTTCCAACATGTCTCTCAGCTGTTCTCCTTTCTTGTCCAGCTCTGTATCCCTCTGTGCTGAGGATCCAGTTGTCCTCCTGTATCTTCCAGAGAAGCAAGGCCCAGAGCGGAAACGAAGCAAGAAGGAGCCCACCAACACAAGGAAGTCGGGCTTGCCGTTTGGCATGGGCCTGCCGGGTCTCCGGGCTGGGTACCCACTGTCGGAGCGACAGCAGGTGGCCCTCCTCATGCAGATGACGGCAGAAGAGTCCGTAAACAGTCCAGGTGGGCAACGTCTGTCACAAGTACCATGGTCATCACTTTATCCTACTTCTATCTTGCTTACCACAGGCAAGAGCAGTCAGTTTGTACGAAGCCACAGACCAGTGCCTCTTCAGGGTTCAGTAATGCACCCTAATAGCTCAAATACCCTTTCCTGTCAGCCACCAAGGACATGACTACTACAAAAGGCTATAAACCTTCCAAGTTTGCCACATTAGTAGTAAAAATGGAGCACAGATGAAATTGTCTTCAGTTTTTTGTTAATGTGCCTGTGGAGAATTTTAGGCAAACAAGGTGGAGAGCAGAAGAGACTGATAAGTGTTTCTGAATAAAACCAGTGTCCACAACTTAAAATGTGCAATGGAGCACTTTGGTACAGACAACACTGCATTGTTTTAGCAAAGTAGGGCATGTCACATTGTGTAAATAGGTAATATTTTAGGATATAATCAAATTAGGTTGGTAATGTTGCAATCCTTAATGTCATTGAAGATTGTCAGCAGTAAACTGTCCTGATTTTTTTTTTCTCTGTGCAGTGGCGCCCTGCAGTGGCAGATATTGGTTTTGCCGTACCAATAAAGTAAAAATCTCGTCTTGCATTCTTTCCCAGACACGACACCAAAGCACCAGTCCCAGTCGAGTCTTGGTCAGAAGGGAACGCCCAACTCTGCCTCTAAAACCAAAGATAAAGTGAACAAACGAAACGAGAGGGGCGAGACGCGACTTCACCGGGCCGCTATCCGTGGCGAGGTCCGGCGCATCAAGGAGCTCATCAGTGAGGGTGCAGACGTGAATGTAAAAGACTTTGCGGGTGAGAGGATTGAAGCCTGTGTACCAAGAGCTGCCGTTGTCGGACATAGAGAGAGTCCCTTACGGTTTGCCAATCGGTCTAACGCTGACTGTGCTGGTCGCCAGGGTGGACCGCACTGCACGAGGCGTGCAACCGGGGTTATTATGACGTGGCCAAGCAGCTGCTGGCAGCCGGGGCAGAGGTCAACACCAAGGGTTTGGATGATGACACCCCACTGCATGACGCATCCAATAATGGACACTTCAAGGTGAGCTCACTGTTGGGCGCATATCCTGAGAAACGTATCTATGTTTTACCATTGTAACTGTCTGCGCTTTTAAGTTAACATTTAATTTGGGCTTTTGGCAAGTCTTAGCAAAATAAAACTTTTTTATTCCTTTCACATTTACATTTATCAATTTAGCAGATGTCTTTTATTGTCTAAGCATTGTACATCTCAGGTTAAACAGAAGAGCATTTCATAAGACAAATAGAAATGTGATTGAAATGCACTTTGTTTGATATCACCATGTTTGCCATTACATTACTCAGGTACCTGCCTGTAGGATTGAGAGACAGATAGGAAGGTCATGCAAAGCACATACTGCATCGATGTCCTTTCCCAACCTAGATACATATTCACTGTACCATGTTTTCCCCCTTAGTTCAGTCCAAGTCCAAGGTGCCCTTTATGTTCTCAGGTGTTCTACATTAAGTCAACAAAAAGAGCTTATCGTGGCATTAGGTAATGCTTGGTTTGTTTTCTAGGTGGTAAAGTTACTACTGCGATATGGAGCAGATCCTCGCCAAAGCAACAGAAGGGGAGAGACGCCTTTGAAGGTTGCCAACTCCCCTACTATGCTGAACTTGTTGCTTGGTAAAGGCACTTACACGTCAAGTGAGGAGAGCTCTTCAGGTGAGTTTGGGCTCAGTACCATCGTACTTAGCTATAAAGCTTGATACCATGCAAGATTGTTTTGAGAATTTGTGGAATCGGTAAAATGCAAAAGCTTGTCATAAATGATTTAAAATTTGTCCATTTTAAATAAAATTTTATAACAAGCTTTTTTTTTTACTGTCGTTGTCGTTTAACACTATTTCTATGTGATAACTGTAGTTGTAAACCTCACCTTTTCTTTTAAATTTGAAATACAAATAGAATGCTAATTACAATTTTTTGCTTGATAGATTCCTCGGAAGAGGAAGATGCCCCATCATTTGCGCCATCAAGTTCTGTTGATGGCAATAACACAGATTCTGAGTTTGAGAAGGGCCTCAAGCTGAAAGGGAAGAACCTCGACCCACCGAAAACCACAGTAACACCTGTAAAGGATGAATATGAATTCGATGAGGACGATGAGGAGGAGCGGGTCCCTCCCGTCGACGATAAGCACCTGCTCAAGAAAGAGTTTCGCAAGGATCCCATGGTCAAACCAAACAGCTTAATTTCTATCCCCAAAATGGAGGTCAAAACGTATTCCAAAAGCAACTTGCTGACACCAAAGAAGACTCCACGCCGCATAATTTCTGACACCAACAGTTCAGACGAGGACGACCGGACTTTTCTGCCGACTCTTACAGCTAGGCAGTCTGCAGCAGCCAACTCCAAGAACCGAGAGTCTGGCACTCTGACCTCCAAGCAAACGAAAGAAAAGAGTAAAGTCAAAAAGAAGAGGAAGAAGGAGAGTAAAAGCAATGCCAGCAAGGAGGTACGGTTTAGCAAACTCAGTGACAAATTCTGCACCTCTGAGTCAGAGAGTGGGGACGAGGAGAGCGAGGATGATAAAGGTTCTATGAAGAGCTCAAACTGTGTGAAGGACTCCAGTACTTTGAGCCTTAAGGAATCGTGTGTTTTCAATTCACTGTCTGCATCGTCATCCTCCCATAGCAGTCTGACATCTCAGAAACTGACACAGTCTTTTGCAGAGCAGCATCCTAAGCAATGGAGAACGGACGGCTGGAAGACTGTATCCTCCCCCGTGTGGTCTGACCGTAGCTCCTCGTCAGATTCTGTCCGAAGCAGAATTTCGAGCGAGTCGGACTTCTCATCGGCAGAGTCCAGCATAGAGTCTGTAAAACATGTGAAAAAGAAGTCACAGGAGAACAGGAAGAAGAACAATGTACATGCAAATTCAGCAGAAAAAAAGAGTTCCTCTGATTTTTCCAAGAGTTCCAATTTAGATGGAACGGTCTCCAAGGCAGACAAAGATGGCAAAGTTCTCAAAAAGCATAAAGTAAAACACAAACACAAAAACAAAGAGAAAGAGAAGGCTCCTAGCCTTGTACTCAACCAGGACATGAATGAAAAATTTGTCAAGAGTTTTTCTTTTGATTTTGATGACACACGACAAAAGTCACTGATCATGGAGGCTGAAACTCCCGCAGACAGCAGGAGACTCTCCAAACACGACAAAGACCATTTTAAAAGGGAAGACAGATTGTATAAAGGCAAATCTGAAGATAAGGAGTGGACTCCTGGAAAAGAGATTGGCCGACTTAAAGATGAAAAATCTAAAAAATCGAAGGAGTTCAAGGAGAAAACGAGCAAGGACGATAAGGATAAAACCCTCAAAATGGATAAAGAAAGAAACAAAGACAGAGAAAAGTCAAAGGAAGAAAAGCAGAAAGCCCACAAGGATGAGAAGAGGAAGAAGTCCAAGGACAAAAACTTTAAAGCAGAAAAGAAGAGTGAACAAATTGAGGACAAATATTTTAAATCTGACAAGGACAAGAGTGCAAAGGAGGATCGGGAAAAGTCAAAAAAGGACAAGATGCTAAAGGAAGAGCCTGATTATGAGGACTTTGAGATCAAGGGGCGGATTTTAGAAGACAGCAAGCTCAGTGCTTCCGACATTGAACACAACCACTGGGCCTCAGAACTTTCCTCTGATTCATCTCTTTATGGCGATGATAGCTGGGACGTTCCGGTGAAGGAGTACAAAGAGTACAAGTCAAACAACTCGGTCAAACTGATCGTTGAGACGGTAAAAGATGACTGCCGGGACAGAAGGAAGGAAAACAAGGTAAAGGACAAAAAGACGGAACACTGTGAAAAACGTCCAGAAAAAGACTCTGTGTCCAAAAAGAAAGATTTTTCAGATAAAGGGGCTGAAAAGAAGAAGGATTCTGATAAACTGAAACTAAATTCAAGCTACTTGTCTGAGAAGGAGAAAAAGAGGAAAGAGTCTGCAGAAAGTATCAAAGAAAAAAAAGATGCCACTGACACCAGCAGGGAGAGAAAAGATCCTTATGAGTTTACAAAAGAAAGGAAGGATTCTAGATTTAAACAGGATGATGTCTTGAGAGATGAGTATGGCAGTGAAAGCTTTTTCAAAGACAAATCTGAGCTTGACAGTGTTGCTAGATTATCAGAGGCTAGAGAGAAGAACTATTCTGGAAAAGAAAAGGAGAAGAAAGGGGATTGTTTGGAAAGGGAGAAGAAAGATAAATCAAAATCTGAAAAACACAAGGACAAGTCTAAAGAAAAAGACAGAAATGCTCAGGACACAGACAAGGAGAAAGTAGATAAAAGCTCTGCTGAAAAACCCCCCAAAGAGAAAGACCTGGACAGAAGTTCCAAAGACAGAAAGGAACCAACTAAAGACAAACACAAAGACTCCCATGGTAAAGACAGGAAAATGTCATCTGAGCAAATGAAAGATAAGAAAGAGAAGACTTCCGTGGAGAGACATAGTGACCGGGACAAGGACTTTTTGGAAGTAAAGAAAGAAGAGAGAAAACCAGAGAAGGTGAGGGAGAAGTCCTGGTACAATATTGATGATATTTTCACAGATGAGAGTGAAGATGAGGATCGCTACAATGGATGTCTTGTATCAGACTCCCACAGAAAAGATCACACTCCTGACAGGGATGAGATGGAGCTTTTCCAATCTGAGAAGCATAGAAAGTACTCTGCAGATGCAAAACAGCATTCTTTAGACAAGCATAAAGAAAAGGATAGTAAAGAAAAGAAAAAACTATCATCTGACAGTGGGAAAGAGAAAAGGTCTTCTTTTGAGAAACATAAAGATAAAAAGGACTCTCTGGATGGAAACAGACATAAGGATCGCAAGGAGCGGGCATCTCTAGACTCCAACCAAGAGAAGAAAAACAAGCAAAAGTTGCTAGACAAGAGGCATTCAAGTGAAGAGAAACTTAAAGGCAAGTATAAGGACAAGCCTGAGAAAGACCATCTGAAGGACAGAAAGCTGTCCAAGGGGAGTGGTGAGAATGAGAAATCTCTTTTGGAGAAACTGGAAGAGGAGGCCATGAATGACTACAAGGATGACTCCAATGATAAAATCAGCGAGATCTCATCTGACAGTTTTACAGACCGTGGCCATGAACCGATGCTCAGCAGCTTCTATGATTCCTCCAACATTAGCCTGCCAGACACTACTGAAGAGAGGAGGGACTCGCTCTCTATTTCTTACCCACAAGACAAGTTCCGCGAGAAGGAAAGACATAGGCATTCATCGTCATCGTCTTCCAAAAAGAGTCATGACAAGGAAAAGGACAAAATAAGAAAGGAAAAGACTGATAAGAGAGAGAAGTCTGAGGAGACCAAGGATGGTTACAGGCGGAGAGAAAGCCTCCCCTTTGAAAAGGAACCCATGCCTTTGGAGGCTGATCCGTATACCTTTCCTTTTGCAGCCAAGCCAGATGGTGAGGATGTTTTAGACAAAACATTAGAGTTTGAAAAAGAGATGACTAAGAAGGCTGAGAAAGACAAAACTAGTAGTATTGTTGTCAGTGAAAAAGTCAAAGACAAAAAGAAGAAAGAAAAACACAAGGAGAAAGTAAAAGAGGAGAAACACAAATATACAGATGGTTTTACCTCTTTAAAACACTCAAAGGAAGAGCAGAAATCTGGCTGTAAGGAGAGCCCACAGATCACTAGTTTAAAAGAAAAGTTAAAAGATGATGGCTCAAAATTTGAAATGAAAAGCAGGGAAAGAAGTAAAGATGTACTGGACAAGGATGGGAGAACAGACTACACAAAATCAAAGTCAGAGAATGACAAAGTTAGTCAAACAAGAGATGCTCCTCGGAAAGATGGTCGTCCACGAGAAAAGCTTCTGGTTGATGGTGATCTCAGGTTGACCAGCTTTGGACAAATGCTTAGTCAGAAGGACCAGGAAATTGAAGAGCGTCATAAAAGACATAAGGAGAAAATGAAGCAAATTGAAAAACTGAGACACAGATCTGGGGATCCTAAACTGAAAGATAAAGCCAAGTCCAGTGAAGATTTGCGAAAGAACCGCATAGAGTCATCGGCTAAAAAATCAAATTCCTTTGAAACGTTAAAGAAGGAGAAGCCAAAAGATGCTGTCATTTCATCGCAAATCATGTCTCCTGAAAGAAAATTACAACCTATGGACTGTCAAAACTCAAAAGATTGGCTGTCAGGTCATCCAATGAGTGAGAACCTTCCGGCTTCTCCAAGACCAGACCAAAATAGGCCTACTGGTGTTCCCACTCCTGCATCTGTGATTTCATGTCCCAGTTATGAAGAAGTCATGCAGACTCCACGCACTCCTTCTTGCAGTGCAGAGGACTATCCTGATCTCATGTTTGAAAGCATAGACTGCCATAACTCATCTGCAATGACTATGTCCATGAATGCATGTTCACCATCTTTCTTTGACAGGTATTCAAATACTTCTCATAACCTTCAGGAAAATGGCTGTCTAACTCCAGCAAAGAATCTCCAGATGCCTACTCTTAGTTGTTCTGCTTCAGTAGATGTCAGAATGCCTTTGGAAGATGAGTTCAAAGTGGACATAAATTTCATTCAACAACAGAGTGTGCCAGATTCCGATTTAGAGCCCACAGCACCACACCCTCCAGAGGACAAGCTGGTGTCAGTTGACAGGCTTGACTGCCTGTCTCCTCCTGGTTTTTCACCTGATACTGGAATGCCATCCCCAACACTAGAACCAGCTGAGCCTGCCTCAGCTGCCATAACTTTGACAGCTGGCAGTGATCACCTCCCTGAAAGCGTTTATGGAAACCTTTTGCTGAAGCCATCAACTCCAGTACACAGGCCTGATGCTCAAGAGTCATGTTTAGACATTGCTGCCCCTCCTACTCCTGCTCCAGCAGCTCTACCACCTCTGGACATTGATGGACTCGTAGAGCATCACCATGCAATGTCTCCATCACCACACAATGAGCCCAGTCTAGTACCCTCTGGTCCTGTTGGAGGAAGTGACTTTTTGGCACCAGCTGTGGGGATACAGGATGAAGAACCTGAGGAGGAAGTTGATGAGGAGGAGGATGATGATATAGAAGAAGCAGAAGGTGAAGGTCACGTGGACAAGGTGGCAGAGCTTGTAAGCGAAGGCTGTTCCTTTGTTCCATGCATTGCAGACAATATAAAAACAGACTGGTCTGAGTCTCCAGAGAGATTACCATCTGAGGACGTCAAGCAAGTGATGCCCAGTCATCCTTCTGGTAGTACCATGGAAAACTCCAACGAACACCCTATCAACTGGTCCATTAATCCAGAGATGCTCCTGAAATCACCCCAGAGGAGTTTTGTGGATTTAGCATTGCCTAACAAGATAATTCCTGACACAACACCAGAAGACAGCCTACAGCAACATCTTTCCATGGCAGTACCTCAGCTCCCATCAGCAACTCCAGCTTACTCTGTCTTCCCTAGGCCTTACTGTCCTCCACACAACCATGAGTCTGACTATGAGCCTCAGAGGGGTACAGGAGATGACATTTTCAATTCATCTGAAACACCAGTAGATGCTGAATCAAATTTCATAACTCCTTGCGCAAGACTAGACTCTTTTTTCACTGACTGTAAGCCTACCCCTGAAGAGAGTGGTATAACATCAGAGCCTCAGGCCTTGGCAGAAGACGCAAGTCAAGAATATGAAGTTGAGAATGTGGCGCCACCTGTCAGACAAGAGCCTGTGGTGCCATGGACAGACCCCTTTCCTACTCCAGTGGATGACTTGGATTATTTGGGATCTTTCTCCTTGCCAGATTTGCCCTTACAAGACAAGGAAATGCAAGAGCCTACCATCACAGATTCAGAAGTAATGGATTACAAACATCACCCTGCCCTCGTTGCCTCTCCAGTTAATGAAGTGAAAGATGATCAAGATTCAATGCAGGTTGACTTGCCAGCTGAACCTGAAATGCCCTGTTCTCCTGCTGTTGTGCCACTGAGTGAACCTGTACAAAAACCCATTAAAACCACTGAAGACTGCAATCAATCTGAGCAAGAACTTGAACCAGAACCCCAGAAAGTTCCAGAGAATGATTTGGTAGAAGCTGCTCTTTCAAAAGATCCAGAATTACTAGATGAATGCAGTGAAAGCCATGGAAATTTGCAGCAGAATTCTTGTGAGGGAAAAGGCAATCTTGAACAGTCTTTGACAGACTCAGCAGTGAGAGAGCCCATTCATCCTGTTGCTACACCATGCTCTGAGTCGGCAACCACTGTTGACCTGGACAGCAGTCAAGAAATTCCATCTATCACAAGTAACTCTCAGAGTAGTCCTGTCCATGCTGTCCCTGTCTCATCAGTCGTTCCACAGTCGGTCCCAGTTCCAGTGTCGAAGCCTCAGGAGACTACGCCTAAAACATCTGTTTCACTAGCTACTCCTGAAGTTCCTAAGAAGGTGGAGGAGATACCGTTGAGGATGACACGGAACCGTGCTCAAATGCTGGCCAATCAGAACAAGCAGAACAACTCTGCTGTCAATTCCGGTGTGACATCTGCCCCATCTCTGAGCAATACCAGCAGCTCTTCTGCCACAACCTCTTCCACCCCTACCGAGAAAGAGAAGGAAACCTCAGTCATCACTGCTCCCAGCTCCAACACTGCTGCCCCAGCTATTGTCAGCAAGACCAAAGGCCGTCCCGTGGAGGACGACGATGCACAGACGCAACATCCACGCAAGAGGAAGTTCCCGAAGGCCGGCCCCCAGCAGGTGCAAGTTCAGTTGGTCAATACAGCCATGCAGCAGACAAGAGAAATGATCCAGCAGACGCTGGCCGTTATTGTGAATGCCATCAAGCTGGATGACATTGAGCCCTACCATAGTGATCGTTCCAACCCCTATTTTGAGTACCTGCAGATACGAAAGAAGATCGAGGAGAAAAGGAAGATCCTGTGCTACATCACACCTCAGGCCCCTCAGTGTTACGCAGAATATGTCACCTACACAGGTTCTTATCTGCTGGATGGCAAACCCCTCAGCAAGCTACACATCCCTGTCGTAAGTTTACCGACACACTGGTACAGTTCGCTTCTTTGTCAGTCATAATGATGGATGTACTGTGAAAGTGATTAGTTTTGCCAAACACTCATCTGCCTTTTTCAGATTGCTCCACCACCATCTTTGTCAGAACCCCTGAAGGAGCTGTTCAGACAGCAGGAGGCGGTCAGGGGGAAGTTGAGGCTTCAGCACAGCATCGAGCGGGTAATCCCTGCTCTCTTTGTGTCTCCAGCCTTCCAGGTTGTTACAGTTGGAAAGGGGCTTTGATGGAACTAGACTAATGAAAAAACTACGTGGTCGAATAATTCCTACAGTGTCACAAAATGAATTTTTTTTTTTTTTTTTTTTTTTTTTTTTTTGGTTGGAAAAATTTGCCGGCGGAATAAATCAAATTCAAATTAGAACGGCTCCNAAGTTTTTTTTTTTTTTTTTTTTTTTTTTTTTTTTGTGGTTGGAACTTGAAAAAACCCTGATATGGAAGAGCTTTAGTCTTTAGGGTAGCTTAGCCCCCCTGCACTCACCACACAAATGCAAGAAACAAATGTGCCATATCTTTATTTCTGATGCATGCCTGACTCAGTCTCATCTGCAGTAATTCAGTTGAGGAAATGCATTAGACCTTCTAAATATTCGCCCAAAGGTCAACAACTTGCAGATGTAGATGTAGAATTTTGGCATCAGCTGTTCCTATATTTAGCAACTTGGTGTCATGTCTGTTTCTTTTTTTTTGTCCCACTTTGTTTTGCAGGAGAAACTGATTGTGTCATGTGAACAGGAAGTGCTACGGGTTCACTGCAGAGCAGCAAGGACAATAGCCAACCAGGCTGTCCCCTTCAGTGCCTGCACCATGCTTTTGGATTTGGAAGTGTACAACATGCCTTCTGAGACTCAGGTGGGTTTTGTTCTACACTATTATGCCCAGAACAGGCAGCTTCAGCAGTGGTCCAAAGTTGCCAGGTATCCCTTTAAATCTTTGAAATGTTTATCATTGGTTTGTTAAACATTCCAGCCATTCTTCTGTCAAACACCAGTGCTGACTTGAAATGTTTTTTTTTATTTTTTTATTTTTTTAATTCTCACCCCCCCCCCCCCCCCCCCCCCCCCCCCCCCCCCCCCCCCCCCCCCCCCCC